>JAFNEN010000455.1:110000-135000 GCA_019343175.1 Oedothorax gibbosus | reverse complement strand
TATAACAATGCCGTAGTCTGGTTGTCCCGCCAAGAACTAGAAAGTGCCCCAGTGATGTGTTGAAGCTCAAGAGGGAATTGGAGTGAGTGTGTCCCTTGAGTGACAGGGGTTGGACCAATGAAGTTTTGGGAAGGCGGTCCGGGTGTGGAGATGCTTTTCCGCGTAAGACTTTGAGATATAGGATGAACTGATTTTTTGAACGGTCTAGATTCTTATTTTTACCCTTGTTGCTGATTCTGGTATGTTAAGAACGAGATGTATAAAGCTGTGTGCTTCACATTTGGTATGTAACATTAAAGTTAAAATATCTTTGGAACCATCAGATCCATTAGTAAAGTGTTATTATTCTTATTTAACCTTTGTTTCTTCCATTTATTAATTTTCAGAGAGAGAGCATTAAAGATAACTTCGAACCTTAAATTGATTGATGTGGCCCGTCCGTGGCCGAGTGGTTAAGGTTTGGGAGCTAGTCGTGTTGGGATCGGGCTTTAAAAAGAACAGTCATTTCATAACTACAAACTTTAATAAAACATAACAATCAAAACAATAACTCCAAAATATTTACAGTGCACATTGTTTAAATAGGCCAACAATTTCCCGGATGTCCAACGTCACAATTACATCACCGTGCTGCCACAGTGCTCCCCCCGGAGTTTACGGGTGGAATCCGGAAACGAACAGTCCTGCCTCTCTTCGTCACATAAGCAGGTGGCGGTGGCAGACTTGGAAATGGACTAGGGTTTTCTGCATCCTGCTGGCAACTATCTGTGGGCAAGAATGCTGGTTTAAGACGATAAAGGGATATCCATTTCTTAGACCCCTTTTGCTCCACGTAATAAACCTTTGGGCGCCGTTTAACAACGCGGAATGGTCCTCATACGGAGGTTGGAGGCTCCAAAGTACAGCATCAGTCCAACAAAAACGTGAGTGCATGAATCAAGATTCTTAGGAACATAAATTGAGCGTGAACTATGCCACTTAGAGGGGACAGGGCGCACTTCGGAAAAAGCCTTCTGCAACTTAGAAACAAACTCGGGTTGCGAAATGTCATGCTTATGTCTAGTAAAAAACTCGCCAGGCAACCTTAATTTCACTAACTATCAGCAGAAGTATGCCCGAAATCCTCCCGGATGGCAGTTCTTAATCCCAAAAGCACCAAAGGCAAAGCATCAATCCACGTAGAATCCGAGTAGCACATTAGGACGCTTTTATGTCCTGTGTGTACGTTCAATGAACCCATTAGCTTTTGGATTGTAAGCTGCAGTTCGTAAGCCCTCTATTCCAAAACACTTTAAGAAATTTAGATAAGTAAATGATCTAAATTGACCTCCTTGATCAAAAGAAATTTGGGAAGGGGTTCCAAAGCGGGCTATCCAGTTAAAAATTAAAGCCCAACAAACCGTTTCGGTGGTCATATCAGCAAGTGGGACCACTTCGATCCAGCGAGTATAGCGGTCAATGACGGTCAAACAGTATTTAAACGTTTTGGCCAAAGGTAAGGGACCTATAAGATCCAAGTGGATATGCTGAAACCTAGCATTAGGCACAGGAATCGAACCAAGAGGAGAGGTCGTATGCTTATGCACTTTAGCCTTTTGACAGGATAGACATGAGCGACAAAACTCAGTTAAGTCCTTCCTTACAGACGACCAAATACTTTGCCGTTACCTGCTTGATGGTTGCACGAGTGCCGACATGAGCCAAATTATGAACAGATTCGAACACCTTGCGCCTGAGTGCTTTAGGTATAAAGATACGTACTTTATCGCCTGACACATCACAACACACAGCACCAGTGAAACCAGGTAAATTAACATGTTTAATACAAAGGCTGGATTTAGAAGGGTCATCCAAAAGTTCACGCAACTCATCGTCGGTCTGCTGCTTTTCTACAAGATCAGAAAAATCAAATGTTATAGGCATTTCAATAGATTCAATTCTTGACAGAGCGTCTGCAACAAAATTCTGAGACCCCTCAATATAACGTACGTCAGTAGTGAACTGTGAAATGAATTCTAACTGACGTAAACGTCTCGGAGAATACTTCTCAGAACATTGTGCAAAGGCGTAAGTCAAGAGTTTGTGATCAGTAACCACATGAAAAATACGACCTTCTAACATATATCTAAAATTAACAATTGACAAATAAATAGCAGTAAGTTCCTTATCAAATACAGAATATTTTGTTTGTGCATTATTCAATTTCTTAGAAAAAAATGATAAAGGAACAAAACCTTTTGGCGTCACTTTATGTAAAGCCCCAGCCACTGCGAAATCACTTGCATCTGTAAACAAAGCAAGGTCGCAATCTGGCTCAGGATGGGCTAGTTGTGTAGCATAATAGGTTTGGAAACATCAGCTATGATAAAAGTAAAGGTGAACCTCCTTCTGAGCCCAACATCCGACGACAAGCAGCTTTGAACCATACGTCTTTATGCATGTACCGTTAGCAGCATTTAAGGTATACCTTGAAGGTGTGCGACTACCTTTAAAAGTCCTTGGTAGTAAGCTTACATCTGAACCACTATCAATTAAAAAACGTAATCTGGTTTTGCGATCAGACATAAACAATCGGTGACTTAGGTTCTCACTTTCAGCCGGGGTCACCAATTCCGAACATGGGCTACCTAGTTTTTTGAAACATAGGAACAAGGATCAATACACCTTTTAGCTTTATCGGCAAAATTCTTATGGTACCAGCAAAGACCAAATTCTTTTGACTTATTGCCCTCTGCCGCACTGCGTGAAAATGAACGGCCGCGAGAACGACCACGAAATTTTTGGTTTTTTAGCAGTATTTCAACTTTACTGTGCAGAGACTGAACTTCTGCCGCAAGACCATCTACTTGAGACTGCAAGGCCAAAACATTGGGTCCTGATGAGCCAGTAGGCAAGTCAGTTTGAATTGAGTCACAGAATTGACTCTTTTCGAAGTTGGTTACATCAAAAATCCTATCGGCTACTGTAGCCAAGCCAGCTAATCCTTATCATCCAGTGTACTTAAAATAGATGGACAGAGCTGGGCATATGCGATAGCCAAATAGATTTCAAACCACTTTCCGAAAACTCGCGCCGCTTGCTCACGCATTCTACGCAAAAAGGCAGAAGGTTTAAGGTCTCCCAAACACAAATCTTTGAGCACAGTTTGAATGCGCGAACCTCAGAGACAGTATACTCTTAATCAACCTATCTTTAACAACCGTGTACGGTGTTTTCGGATCCGGTGAACGGATCAAATCCGCTACGACCAACATAGTTGTTGTCAAGAGCGGCTACCAGGGATAGGAACTTTGTAGTCTCAGAAACAATTCCGCTTAATTTGAAACTTGCCTCAATACTGGCAAAGTAAAGTTCAGGAGATTCCGGCAAAAAGAAGGCAAACGAGCATAAATTTATGAATATCACTAGCTTCGACAGTCTCTGAAGGTTCGGTACATCTTTACTGGTTGACATTTTTAAAAACTACAAAAGCACTAATACAAAATAAAAGTAAAATACACTATTTGAAGTACAAAAGCAGCAGACCAAAGAGAAGTTACACTTACGAACCATTATGGTTAACCGTTAAATAAATAAACTCATTTAGAATTAGAATTTTAAATAAAAGTTAAAATTAACGAAAATGACTGAAGCCGTCATATCCAAACGTCCGGTCACCAGTTTGGAGCTAGTCGTGTTGGATCGGCTTTAAAAAGAACAGTCATTCGTAACAACAAACTTTAATAAAACATAACAATCAAAACAATAACTCCAAAATATTTACAGTGCACATTGCTTAAATAGGCCAACAATTTCCCGGATGTCCAACGTCACAATTACATCACCGTGCTGCCACAAAGGCATCAGCCTAGAGATTCAACCTTCTCAGGGTGCGGGGGTTCCAATCCCACCTACTGCCAGTCATCCTATAAATCGGATCCGTGCTGGAAATAGTAGAAAAAATCCTCATCACGGATGGGCCCGAGTACACAGGGACAGACGTGCTCGTTAAATCTGTGGAGTCCAAATTCCCGACGGCGTTAGCGTACGATGTCGCTCGAAGTTCCGTTGGGTGCCCGCTCAATTGTCGACCTCGTCACTTGACCAGGGTTCTAAATTACGAGGCGTTATTGGCTGTGTTAAAGCTCCTGAAGGAGGCTAGAAATAGACAGCCGGAAACGATTACCTTACCTTACCATTGATTGATGTTTAAATTATTTAAATTTAATCATGACGCATTTTGTAATCTATGTACTAACCTCTATTTCATTATTTATTTAAACTATACGATCAGCAATAGAGAGTAATAAACATGAAATATTACACCAAGTTATAATTACACAAAAGGGGAAGTTTTATTTAAGTTTAAAGAGATACAGATGATAATGAACTTTATTGAAATTTGTTAAAATACTTTTGGTATAATAAACTGGCTTTTATAATGACATTTTTTACCTGGATTCTGGGTATAATCTTTTGAGCTGTTTTAATTTACAATAATTCTACATAAAAAAGTAACAAAATCTTTTTCGATAGTGTTAAATCTTCTTTTTTTTAAAGTCGGAAAATTTGCCCCATCAGTTTTTAGCGGTCTGGGAAAATGTACCCCGCATAAGGCGCACGTTTTCCAGCTCAACATTCTTGCATTTAATCACTTGCTGCCAAAACGTATATTTACTTTTTTGAAAAGTAGTAATGCTTCTTTGTAGATAAGCATGTGAGGAAGGCAATGATATCTTTTTTCTTCAAAATAAATAAAAGTAAAATATATACAATCTTAAAGAAGAAACATGGAAAACTAGCCCCGATATCCCCTATACTTAAAAATCACATAGCATGCTAAATCATGCAGAAATTATTTTTATAAGTAATAGAGAGAGTTTGAAACTTTTTTTTAATGTACAATTGAATGATAAATATTAATAAGAGTTAGTTTTCCTTATACAAAGCTGGAGTTTTCAAACAATTTTCCCAATATAAATGTATTGACTACCTCTTAATTTAACCATTCTCATAAAGATAAAGCACATTTTTTTTAATACTTAAATTGGTGCCTTCTTATTTGTATAAAAAAACTTCGGAAAAGATAACCTTTTGGGTATTATCTTGTGTACATGCCTGGAAAATTAAATAATGTTTACCATTTTATTAAATGTCAATGCAAAACAATTTAATGAAAAGCATACATTTGAGTAAAAAAATCCACTGCTTAAGAAACATTAGCTGGGTAAAAAGGGTTTTTTCTAAAATATGAGATCGACTGAAAATTAAAAAAAATTCCCAGCACGTGGCAGTTTAATCATTTGAATTCCCAACTGGTAACATCTCTTTAAATTGGATTTAGAATCATCTTTGAATCTTGTCATAGAATTGAATAAATTGAAACTCTAGAGAGAACTTCCCTCCGTCAAAGTCTTGATTAATAAATCGTATTTTACTGAAATATCCTAATTTCTAAAATCGTTCTTACGATTTATGTTGAAGAATTCTGCCGGAATTTAGAATAGCTTATTTAAATTGCATTTATCTTAAGTCATCACTGATTGCTTAAACTTACGCTTCAATATCTTCATCATTGTATTTGAATGTAAATTCTTTTAAGCGGAGTTAAAGCTAGACATTGAAATGATTCGCCAAATAGGGTTCTTAGCTAGGAAAATTTATGAACACTAAGTTTATCAAAACTGCATTAAATGGCATAAAATTGTTTTTTATAAATTAAAACATTTCTGTTAGTGGAACAATATTTTTGTAAATAACATATAAACAATCACATATAAATATTATCTAAACAACCATATAGGATTAGGGACAATTAAGTCATTTATTTTTATTATTATTATTAATTTATTAAATAATTTTTATTTTATAAATAAAATTTGAAAAACAAAAATTGGATGTTTTTTACACGTATTCCTATAAAACCTCAATTAAAAGTTATGTATTAATTGCTTTTATGATACGTTGACGTTAAAAAACGTTAGAAGTTAATGTAATCACTCAAATTTATAGATAATGGGGAACAGTTAAAAGATCAATGCATATTAATACTAAGATAGGCGAGTCGGGCTGTGTTCACGTTCCGCCTATTGATAATGTTAAGGAGTTGCGTGTTTGCAGTGTTGAGGGTAAACACTCATGAAGATGCGTGGATATGAAGATTGCCTGAACTGCGTATAATTGCGAATCCTCTGTAATTTGGCTAACTAGGCCCATATGCGACTGGTAAGTTGGGTCAATCTGTGTAGTCGTACTCCGTCTTTTGGTGGTTGTCCGATTATACCTCTCAGGCCCTCTGTAGTCAAAACTAACACGAACCATGCGTTCTCGGCGATGCATTCTTTCTAGTAGGGGCCATGAGAATGAGGTGGCTTTATTCGCTGGAGGTCCCCGATAGCTTTGGCTGTGAGAGGAGCGTAGCTTGCCTGGTTCAGTGGTAGAGTACGCGAATCTTGTCCAGTAGCCCCCAGATCAAACCCTGGCTGCCCCCTATGTGTTTTTTACGCTTAGGTTTTACCTTAAATAGCCGGACCAGAGGACATCATCAGAAATTGAATAAACCGTGATTTAGAAGGGAGGTAATAAAACATTATATTTACAATAGAGTCGTCAATGATGGAATGCTTTACCAGATTATGTTGTGCATTCGAAGAGAGTAGAAGATTTTAAGAAGAAACTTGATGTAGTCATTGGAAACTGGTAATGTATTAGATTTATTTTCGACCAACCTTGCTGGGCCTCTGGCCTGTTGTTGCTCGACAATTTTTGTATTTGTATTTGTTAAGGGTGATGTCTCCGGCGGCTTAGGCAAGGGTGATGTCTCCGGTGGCTTCATATAAATTTTTTAAGGAATGCAAAAAAAATGAAACAATAAAAAAATAATAATAAATCGCTCTATTCATGTTACGTCAGGGGGTAGAGCACTAAGAGGGCGGGTGTTTCTGTTAGCGGTAAATTATAAAATCAAAATCACAACTGACCCCAACTTCCAGCAACGAAAAAAAAGACTCGAAACTAGAAAACTCGAAAGAAATTAATGATTCCAAGGAAGAATTTAAAAATCATGTTTTGATAGATTCAATTAAGACCAAATCAAAACTCTTTAAAATGAAAAATGTATGTACCGCTTGGGTTTTTTTATAAATATTTTTAACTTGAAAAGATTCAGTGTTTATCTACCTTGTTGTTGACTAGAACAATTGAGCATTTATCTAAAAATAGCTTCAGTTTTCTGGATTTTGGTTAACCAGTATTTTTCTGTTGGGATTACATTCAAATTTAGTGAATACGTGCTTTAAAAAAATCCCAGTGCATTTTTCCTAGGGAATAATTGTTAATTCTGAAATGTTTGTAACTATACATAAAAAATAGGCTTCGAAACCGTCATAGCCACTTATTCTCAGAAGGCAAAAAAAAGTTTTTTAAGTAAAACATTGATGGCTTTACTTGAATTGATGAAAATAAGTACGAGGTATATTTAGTAAGGAAGTTTCTCAAACAAAAAAAACCAAGCTCTAAATTGGTCAAAATAAGAACTTATGATATTTTAGAGTAATCGGGCTTACATTAAATTGGTTAAAAACAAAAAAATATATAGAGATTAAAATTTTAAAAAGTTCTTGTTGATCCTGCTTTCTTAATGATTACATATTTTTTTAGGATAAGCCTTCTGTTAGTAAACAATACAAAAATGTATTTATTGAAATACCAAAAGTATTACTCAAAAATACATTAAAAAAAGTATCAGTGCAACAGATTGCATATAGTGTATAAGATTACGACTAGACTAAGTTAAGAATTTTTCTTTGGAAAAAATGTTATCGAGTATACATTTTTCTTTCCTTCACTATCGTCTTTTATGTAAGCTGACATGGGACTTTTTATAAAAAGTCTCTCAACGGAATTGGAAAACAAGTGGCTTATTTCGTAAAAAACGGGATTGATACAGCAGCTCTTTTGATTCCCAGCACTGTTTTTTAAGCTATTCTTTAACAAATACAATTTTATATTTTACCTATAGTAAGAGACAAGGCAATTTATAGTAATACTTTATTTAAAATAAAAGAAACTCGTTTTTCACTTTGTTTTATCAAACACTTTTATACAAATTAATTTAAGAAAATAAAAATATGTGCGGTTGCGGAAAAAATGACCACTTCTCATAGTTCATCTGCAATTGAAAAATTATATTCTGAAAGATATAATTTTTCAAGACAAAAAATTCTAAATAGATTTATATCTATAAAATTTGCATAAAAATTCGTCTACGCATTAAAATTAGTTCAAGCAATGGATAATTCAAAAGATCAACCCACATATTTTACATAAAAATTTTATTATTTTCAACTTTCCTTACACTAAATATCAATCTTTCCTCATTATGATCTCAATGGTTTATGAAATTTGTGTTCGTTTTCTGAAAGTGGGTGACCGACCTTTATAAAGCTTCCACTTTTTGCATTGAAAACGTTGTGTTTAAGCTAAAAAATAAATTGGTTACTTTATTACTTTTTTCGATTTTTTGAAAAAGTGAGAGTAGTATGGAAATAACTTTAAAAAATTACACTAAATCAATGTTTTAATGCATAAAGTTGTACATAAATCATTGTATGTTGTTTCCTGTATCCCTTACCGTCTTATGTCCTCCATAGTATCATCTTATATTCCTTATAGATGTTAGAGTTTTAATCATATACTATATTCTTATACATTCTATATACAATCATATGCCACTGTTGCAAAAGATCCTATGGCTACAGCCTGATGTGTTTCTACCGCATCTCAAACAGAAACACTTAGAGTTAGTATTTCATGTTCACATATATCCCATGGATGCCTGGTCTAGGGCAAAGTAATGGTTTCAAAATTGTATTATTCTGCATATTTCCAAGTTACACACACATTTACCTAAACTAGATTTGACGAGTTAAGACAAGAAAAATTAAACTTATGTGTGATTGAAATCCAACAGTACCTTCCTTTCTAATACTTTAAACGAAGTTCCCTATATATAGAGGAGAGAAGGGTAATATGGAATACAATTTATATTTTTAAGAATAACTCTTTTGGTTTTAAATAAAAATCCATGCACTCATTTTCAGTACATACTATAACTAATGGTAATGATATGCCAATGGTGAAACAAAACAGTATTTAATATTTTTGTTACGGAAAAATGTACTATAAAATAAGTTACAAGTGGAGGGCAATATGGGATAGTCGGATAACATGGAATAGTTGTTTACAATTATTGAAAATTTAATTATACTTCACAGAACATAGTTAAGTTTAACTAAAATTGTCAGATGATACATCAGAATAGAACGATATATTGCTTCTCACACTAAAGTCATCTCTAGTAGATTTAGGTCGTTCTGACTGCAATTTTTGAACAGTGGATCTCTAAATGTTTAGTTTCTTTGAAGCTTCTAACTCCTGAATTTTTCAATATTTTTCTTAAGATTATCCTCTAAATCTTTCTTCAAATGGGGAGTAGGTTATTATAGAAGAAGATCCATATATTCTTCCTCTATTTACGTCGTGTAATCTTTAAAAAATAGTATTCCATAATACCCGACAATCCATCTTGGATAATGAGCCATTTTACTGATGGATGAAGCATTGATAGCTAAAAAATAACTACAGTATAACAAACTACTATTCTTTTAGTATACATTATTCTTAACCCCAAAATTAACGTCTCGTGATTACTGGTAGATTAAAATGTCTGAACACTTCCCAGCAAAAACTTTCAAAAATCTAAAAACACACTTTTGCTTGCAGCGACTGTAACGGCAACAACAAGAAGTTAACTCTTTGTGCACTTTATCATGGGGGATTTCTTGGGTCTTTCATGGCATTTCCACGTCATGGAAGCCCAAGAGAGGGCTGAAATTTCGGTATTCCATATTACCCGACTATTCCATAATACCCTCCTCTCCTCTGTAATAAGTTAGACTAAACATACCTCAAAATTACCTCCAAAAACTTTACAAAAATGTTAAAACACAAAATATAGCACAACTTTTAACCAAAAAAACTCTCCACAGAATCTTAGCTTTGTTACGTGACAAATAGAGATAAGGGGGAGTAAATGTTTGCGGTGGGGTATTAATGGAAAGCTCCCTTTAATCAAAATCTCTTAGGTTCTCACATTTCCCACGTGTTTCCACATTTATATCATTTATAAGGATATTAATAAGAGTATAATACTAAAAATGGTATTTAAAGAGCACTTTTAAAAGCAAAATTTATTATTTTCACATTTAACACATAATCCCCATTGTTACCTATTTTAATCCTTTCCCTGCAACCGCACAACAACATCTTGCTAAAGAATGAGAAACATGACTCTTTTGTCTTAGTGGTATAAATCCTGTTATTTATGCTTAACTAGAGCAGTTAGTTAATGAGAATTGTCTTTCTCTCACCTTTTGAAATCAATAACTGCATACCAAGTATTTAAAATGCATAGTAAAATATGAATTCATGTTTTCGACAATTATATTAAGGTCCAACCTTATTTTATATTTTGTGTCTGTCACATATTTTTATGATGTAACAATATAAAAATCTATATATTCAACAAGAAAATTTTACTTTTACTGAATTCACTTTGTTCCCTTTGTTCACATTCAGTTTCTTATATTATGTGCTCAGGCTTGATGTCATTATGTATCATCCTTTTAAAATGAATTATACATTCTTATTCCACTATAAAAAACAACATTCAACATGTTCAACATTTTTACCGTAAACTAATTCATCCTCCATAAATTGCATATTACATAAATATTTAAAAAAAGTAAAATATTTCAAATTCCTAAACTATTCAAGTTAAAATTATATGAATGTTCAAATTAAAACTTTTAAAGTAAACTATTTTTCGGTAAGAAAGGGGCTGACTTTTTCTATAAATCGCATAATTATTTTTAAAATAATCCTCTTACTGCCTAGCTAATCTAGTTAAAGAAATGAATTTTAACGCTCCACTCCACATGCAGCTTTTGAAAAAATTCTCACATATTTTTTAAAAACTTTTTTTTGTAAATCAATCTTGAAACTTTCTATGTGAAAGGTTTTGAATTATGTGTCCAACATCTTAAAATTAACAGTTTTCTATTGAATTTTTATTAATATAAACGCTCATATTTTATCCTGTTTACAGCGTAAGCTGTCCAATTGCTTACTTTTAAATTTTGTTCAATTTCAAAATGCTAATTTATTTCCATTTTTAATGCATGTTAGTTTAAGTACAGTTTTACATTCAATTACCTAATAAGACACATAAATATAATGAAAGTATAGCGATGGGGTCGAAAATCCAAAATGGAGATGTGTTTTCTACATGTTTTTGAGGATGTCCTTTCTAAAAAAAGTGGGGGGGGGGGTAACATTGTCGGTCTCTCATTATGTCATACTGTCTGTCTGTGTTTGTCATTCTCTCTGTCTGAAACCACTCCACTGCTCAAACTAAAAGGAAAGCGGACTTTAAATTTGGTATACGAGCTCCCAAACATCATAATAAGGTTTTCAAAAAAACCGCACATGCTCAAAAAGTAGCAGAAATAGAATCTTTTAGGTTTTAAATTTATTGAAATCACCTTAGGGGTATATAATTTTTCCTTTTAACGCAAATTGATTTATTGAGTGGTAATTGAAATTTGTGTGGTGTTACACACCCCTAGTTTTACTTTCAACAATTTATTTCTCTTGGATAAGTTATTTCAATAACGATTTATTTTACTTGGTTAATAATAATTTGTTCTAATTAAAATACCCTAATGTGTCTGAATTCAAATCAAATTAAATATATATTGTTTGAATAAAATACTTTTGCATTATTTATAAAAATATTGGTTTTGTTTGAAATATTAAATATCGGAATTGATTCAAATACAAAATATTTGTTTTAATTTAATATTCAAATGCAAAAAATACTTTATTTCAAACATAATCGTTTACTTAAAATTATTTTTAAGGATATTTTATATGCAGGTATTGGATATGTTTCTAAACATATTGAACATTCAGTATATTTCGTATTAATTAATTATAAATATTGAAATTTTTACCCATTTGAATATTTTAGAGTTTCCAAAACAGCAATTGTCACGTTTTAAGCTAAACACAAGTAATTTTCTTGACTTCATCTTTTTTGTAATATCAAAAGCAACAAAATACTAGAAATCAGATTAAACCTCGAATTCCCAACGAATTGAAATAATGCACTTTCTCTTCAAACAAATGAAATTTACATAAATAGATTGGTTTTCACGCTTTAGTGTTAATCGAAAAAATTCTTTCATAGAATTCGAATAAGCATATGTATCTAGATTTATTAAGAAGTGGGTGTATTTCGAAGACTGATATATTTCTATAATGTTGTTATATGCCTATTTAGTTTAATATAAATATTTTTTACCAAAAGTATCAAACAATATTTGTATATTTGAGAAAATATCTATCTTAATAATCGAAAAAATTTGGGAAAATACGATTTGTTAGGATTGAATGACATAAATAAAAAGATAAAAGCCGTTTACGATTATCAAAATATATTTTGACTTGTTTGTTAGTTTATTATTCTTAAACAATTGCTATTTCATGAGGTCATTTTCTGTTCTCTTTAATTTTTCAATAGTTTTCGTTCGCTCTATTAAAAAGGAAACTATTAGATTTCTCTATTCCTATACAAGAAATATTTATAAATAATACACAAATGCTAATTCACTCATCTAATTCTAAAAGTAACGAAAAAATTCCACCACAGAAAAACTTCCCACCAGGGAAGAATGGAATGATTACACGTTTAATCAAACAAACAACGATGTTATCTGGTTTACAGATGGGTCGAAGAAAGATAACCTTTCAGGACTGGGAGTACATGGTACATCACCGAGAATAAACCTCTTCAGAGGTCTTGGGAAGTATGCCACAGTCTTCCAGGCGGAGGTTCTAGCCATCATTGACTGTCTACAGATAAATATCAGAAAAGGCTACATAGGTAAGCGGATTCTCATTTATAGTGACAGTCAAGCAGCCCTAAAAGCACTCAAGTCATTCCAAATTAACTCCAAGGTTGTTATGGAATGTAGAAACCTTCTAGAAGAACTGGCAATCAATAACAAGATAACTCTTGTATGGGTGCCAGGACACAAAGGCATCGAAGGAAACGAAAGGGCTGACGAACTTGCTAGACAGGGATCGTCCTTCAACCCAATAGGGGCAGAACCCTACTGTGGCATCAATTTGAAGACCGCGGGAGGTGTTCTCCTTAAGTGGGAAAAACAAGAAATGAACAAAGAGTGGATCAACTCCCCAGGACAAAAACACTCTAAAAGCATGATCAAAGGATCATCAGCAAAAATTGCCTCTGAAATTCTTAGATACCCAAAACTGAAGATACAAATAATTGTGGGCTTTATCACAGGGCACTATCATTTCAGAAAACATCTTCATACGATGGGACTTCTTCAACAAGAACCTACATGTAGAAAATGTCATAACAAAGAGGAAACGGCACATCACATCATATTTGAATGTGATGCCCTTGCCCATACTCGTTTGATAACCTTAGGTATCATTAATGATAAAGAGTTACACCTTAGCTCTATCAGGGACCTGGCTGACTTTATCACTAAAGTAGGAGACCCTAACAAATGGAGCTAAGGAACTTTTGGGGTCTGGGGTATGGTACAAAATGCTACCCAAAAGCAGAGGTGCCACATATCGGACAAACCCAAATTAAAAGAAGAAGAAGAAGAAGAAGAAGAACGAAAAAATTAATATAATGAAATCTATCATTTACTTCAAAAAAATAATTTAGTGGTATTAGCATAATATTTAAAATTGTTACATTCATTAATTTTGGTACTATTAATGGATATTCTTAAACTGATTTTTAATAACCTTTTAAAATAAACATAAATTACTTACCTTTTACACTTTAATATAAATAACTTTAAAATGTCTCAAAAATATAATTGTATTTCTTTTAATATTTTTCAATCCCATTAAATATATAGAAATAGAAATTCTGTAAGAATTAAAGTGAGGTATTTGATATCCACTAATGTAAGCTTTGAATTTAACAACTTGGCTTGCCCTATAGCTTACAAAAGTGATACTTTAAGTTCATCTAGCCGTCAGTCCAAACTCATATCTAAACTTTGCAGCCAGAAATGAGAAATTCAAAAATATTTTGATATCAAAGTTTATCTGCAAAAAGATAAGGGCCAATGTGCTATTTAATAAAATTTGACAGAGGTCCTAGTTCTACTTTGATTTCGTATATGAAAACTGTCTCTCTCTGCCAGGTTTGCGTCATGTATACTTGATACGAAGATATATCCCAGATGTTATGAGTTTAGAGAAGGACATTGTACGAAACATTTATTGGTGAAAGAGTTGCGGCGATATATTGAACAGTACATAGCGGTTTACATTGCATATGAAAGTTGTATGAAAGTTTGAGAAACCATCTAATTGTGGTAGATATTACTTACCTTTTAGCTTGCAATAACAACCTTGTTGCAGGTGACGGATTTCCTTCATCTTTCATTCGTGTACTTTCTTCCATCGGTGCTCCAATCGGTGATCTGTACGTGACAATTATTCTCCAATCTAGCTCGAGAAATATGCTTTTTATTCCGCCCATTTATGTTGCCATTCAAGGCCTGATACTTGCCCATTAAAATCATAACCAACTTTCCCTCTCAGTTTTCAATGGTTGTTTTAAAAGGGTTTCCTTTTTTTTTAGTTGACTTTTAATAGTGTATGTGCAATTCAATGTTTCAAATCAGAAAAATGAAGATACTTTATCTAAGCAATTCCCATCTAACAGGTAGTTGATGGAATTGATTGCAATTATTAATTATATAAACGAAACCATAACAATATTTTCTCCATAGATTTTAAGCAAATAGTAATTAGCAAATTTTTTAAATACTCAAAACTCATCGATTGACTAACACTTTATCGAGATGTTTTTATAAGAGTTAGAGACTGATATGAAAGTACTTTGAATATAAAAAAAACTACTTTGGTAATTAGGAGCAAAACACATTTTTATTTCTAATGGCCAAACACACGTGGTTTTCTTTTCTAAGTAATAGTGTTATTTAAAAATAAACAAGTATCATAATCAGCAATGGAAATTTGAGTTAATGCATGATTTTTCCTACACATTAAATATATTTTTAATCTTTTTTTTAAACATAGCTTTTGAAAAAAATATTTTTTTGTAAATTTGTAAGCAGTCGGATAATTTATACACCACTTAAACTTATCATTAAACACTAATAGGTAATAACACGAATACATGTTAGGTAAAAATTCTTTTATCAAGTCTTATTTCAAGGTCTGTATTTTTATTTATATTAGTATATACTGCAGACTTTTTTTAATTATAAAGAGTACTTTTTTTTAGTAATCGGTTAATGTTTTAAGGTTTTAATGCATGAAGCACGTTGTGACTGGGACTAAAACTAACTGTCCACTTCTTTACTAGCTCGCTAGCTTTCTTGCTTGGTACTCTAGCGTAGGTAATATCGGTAAAGAATGAAGGAGAGAGGGAGACAAGTGATGACGAGGTTTAGTTTGTTTGGATTAACATCGCATTACAGCGTGGCCTAACACGTACTAGTCTGAATTTTTCAAAAAAAAAAAAAACTTAATACAAGTTTTTTTTTCCTATTTGCTTTATGTTCAGCAAGAAAAAAATACATAAAGTTCAGCTATCATTTGCTTTTAATTTTTTTCAGTGCAGGCTTGTATAATTATGTCAAGTTTTTTTGTAAATTAAGGTATCCGACTACGTTAGAAACTCATTTTTAAAAATAAATTTTAATACATATATTTTACGTATTTTTATGTTTACCAACACAACTAATAATAATAATAAAGGACAATTTTTATTCTAAATAAATATATTTTTTGTAGTTTTAAAAAATTTTAGGTAAATTTTGATGTTTTTCGCCTTTACGATAGACTTTCTAACTAAAACAATATTTAAAATTTCTTTAAAACGAACTGTACATTTTATTAAAATGAGTTTTAAGAAAACGCATAGTACAAAAAAATTCCTTTGGCTTTTATTTTATATTTCTGGAAAAATTTTAATGATTTTATGAAATAGTAGAGGCGGATTAGTAGGTGTGTCTTCAAAATTATCTTACAAAAAAGGTTTTTGAACAAATAATGTGTAGATAAAATAATCATTTTTCACTTCTAATTAAATAACTCGATTCCAACATTTAAACGTAAAATTTTAGACTTAAATTTATTCATATGAACAAAACGAAAAGTAATTTGTAGTTTGATATTTTTTAATCTTTTTTTGTTCCCTGCGTGGTGTTTAAAAAACTAAATGAATGCTATATCATATATTAAAAAAATACTAAATTAAAATATGCTTTCTATTGATTTTATAAGGTTGTACTGATTAAATTAATTTGTTTATATTCTCAACACATTTTATCATTGATTTTATTCTATAAGTAAGTTTGCTATTATTATTTACATACGAAAAACTTGCACACTTTACGAAATCATAAAATTTGGCTTTCATTTCCCAAGAATATATATTTTTTTAAAAAAATTGTTTTCTTTTATACAGGACTCGCACTACAAAATTTTCTATACACTGGAAGTAAAAAATCTCACATACATTAATTTAACATTCAAAACAAATATCTTGGTGTTTTACTCCGTAGATTTCAATGAAAGTAAACATCTGTTGTAATTATTCAACTAACTCATTCATGTTTTCCTTAGATATGCAAACGGTTAACAATTTTTAAAAATTTTATCAAACTTTTCACTATCAATAATCGTTTTAACGCCTTCACTCTGTCTTTTACTTACACAAGTTGAATTGTCAAAGAAATAAAAAATTTTACTGCAAAGTTTTATTGCCCAACATCAGTTATAACATCAGTTTTACTAAACTTATAAGAAACTTTCGCTTCTAATTACCATCAATTTGTTCGCAAATATACCTTATTTTTTAATACTGGAAAACACACTTGACGAAAATTGAATTTGTTCTTTTGAAATGGCAAAAATTCTTTCCTACGTCATATGTTTTCAACTTCGACATTTTCACTGAAATGTTATCTGGAAGATAAATATTATTCAAAAAAACGTTTGAAACACTGTGTTTTGTATATATTTTAACAACATCTTCTTATAATGGTTTTATCAATTTTTTAATGCACTGATGTAAGTAATGAAATGATATTTTGATTTTTTTTATAATCACAGTAGATTACGTCATTTGGGACACTTTGAATTATGAGCGCTAAATAAACAGCTAACTGAAATATAATATGTTTCTTAAAAAACAAAACGAAAAAACGAAAATTGATTTATTTTTATGATATTAGAAAAAAAAGATAAGAATGGTGCTTTTAGAAACGTTTCTATTTGCTTTGGTCGTACATAAAGGGTTTAAACGAAAGTTCTTTTTAGCCTACTTTCTTTTTTTTATTTAAAAGATTTTTTTTAAATGGAAAGTAGGTATTGACATCGTGAAGATTTCCATCCGTCTGTACGCGCATTCCAATTTCCGTTCTGACTGATTTCAAAATAGTTTTGTTCAAAAAGTATGACATCAAGGACCGTTTTGTCTGTTCAATTGTACGTTAGAACAATTGCATGTCTACCTAGCGTCTGCCCATCCACGGTCTGTTTAATTTTCAGGTTTTATTAGATCCATTTTGAAAATTCTTTTTAGCACAGAATATTTTTTCAATTTTTTAACTTTGTGTTCGTATTTTAAGACTATCTATGAATATAAAAGTAACAGAAAAGTTGGCTATTTTAGTTCTTTTTGAACTTCTTGTTTTTTGATGTTATATTAGTAATTCAGGTGGCCAAGTATTAAAGCTTTGAACAAATAATTCTAATCACACAAAAACTTCATTTAAAGAGTGTCATTTTGTTTGCATAAAACTACTAATGACAAATAAATATTTATTTTTAAAAACCATATGTATAGACTGCGAGTTCCGTTATAGTAAGTATTAAAAGATTTTTTTTAATATGCATTTCGTAGCTGCACCTATTTTTTATAAGGATTGTTTAAAAAAATATAAATTTTTATAGATCATTTCTCATAAGTGTATAATTTGAGTTCTTTTGGTTAAATACGCTATAAAAGTAACTTATTTTAGTGTTTGGCATAAAATATATTATGTAATGTTCTTCTATAATTTTACAAATTGTTTTCAAAGACATAGCTTGTCACTTCTAAGGGTCTTCCACACCATGCATTGATGTTCCGTAACATTTTTAATGTAATTACATGCTTATACTAATTTTACAGCTCAAAATAAAAATGTATACATTCTAATTTATATCAAAATTATTTTTTTTAATTAACCCTTTCAGTCCCAGTGATGCCATCTGGCATCATCATGTTTCTGATCATAATTTTAAAAAATAATAGGGCTGACATCCTATTGGGATTAATAAAAATATGTTCTAATAGAAAAACGTTTGAAGAATCGAATGATGTGCTTTTTGATATCATAAATGGCTATAGGCAATCAAAAAAAAATTTCTAAAATGATGATGTCAAATTGTCATTGGGACTGAAAGGGTTAAAAAGAATAGTATATATTTTTCTGAGTCAGAAGTCTTGTCCCCTAGTTCTCGTGTCACCCCTTGAATAAAACTGGTCGTGTGACCATCAGGTGAGCAGTTCAAATTTTGTAAACTGGATCTTTAGTCAAAGAAGCCATCTTGAATGCTTCCAAAGCACAAGTTAAGAATTATTTTTATAGTTATTTAAGTAAGGGACAGTAGCGATAAAATAAAAATGCAAATAATAAATTTATGATTCTGTCACATATAATATAGTTTTGCATAGCTTAAAGTATTTTTGTTTTACAAAAGAGCATTTTATTTTTTTTTTTATTTTCTTTATGAGGACAGTAGTAATAAAGAGTATGCCCTGGAACGCTGTATACTTTTATTAACCATCTATTATTGGAGAAATTTTTTCACAATTCAACTTTATTTTTTTACTGAGATCACAGACTGAAATTATACATCTGTGGGAGAGAAACTCTTAAAGCATTTAAAACAAAGGTATAAATTTATATAGCGTAAATCTAACACTACTCAAATTTAAGAAATGTTTCTAAATTATTAAATTATCAGAAAATGTATTCTATTAGACTATGTTTGAAGATAAATCGATAATACCAGTCTTCATGCTTACAATATGAAAAAATCTATAATAATAAAAATGAAGTTGTGTTTGTTTGTGTGTGGGTATGTTCCATATCGACTCTTAAAATAGACATTTGTTTGACTCGTAACTTGGCACAAATGCGTAGTTCATACTTAGATTTAGGATTTTTGAACTTTCGGGTTTAGAAATTTTCTATTTTTAGAGAAAATTCGAATTTTCTGAAAAAACTACACCACTTTGGCTCAAATCCGATCATTTTTTTTACTTTCCTGATGCCATCTGCTGAAAAAATTAAATAAACTTTTAACGAAAATAATTAAAATTGAAAATGTTTATTTTATTCTGTTGCTATTCCCTCAGACACTAAATTCCTTATTTGAAAAATAATTGACATGTTTCAAGTGACGTAATTCAGTCCAGTCTCCATTATAGGATTTTATTGTGGGTTTAGGTAATGATTTCTTCATTGATGATTCTGTTGATTGCAAATATGCATATTTAAGCTATTTCCGTGAATTATAACTATGATGGTTGTTCAAGCCATCGTACTAGAGCTACCCATTAGGGTTTTGTTTTCACTTTTTCGTCGAATACGTTACGCGCCAAATGATCTTTTTTTTTAATTTATAAGCTGATATGTTGTTCGAAGATCATTGTGCTAGAGCTGTATAAAAAGAAAGTTTGTAGCTTATATCTCTTTTCCTGCCAAAGTTTCCCCAAAAACGCGCCAAATGAGCTAAAAGGTTTTATATGTTTATGAGGGAAATTACGATGACTTTTATGCGTGCATTTTAAAGCGTATTTTTTTTTTATTTTGGATTTTTAAGGTAGTATAAGTAACAGGATTTTATACTGAGCGGAAACAATAACATAAGTTCATTATCCTAGAATGGATTAAATGGTACATATACTTGGATCGATTACAACTTTTTTTAGTCCGTGCGTAGAACGGGTATTTATTTGCTAGTCACAATCAGCTGCCCCAATGAGGCACCAATGCAACTCAGGATGTGAGAGGGAGATGCAGGAAGGGCCATAGCTTTTAACTCCTTAAATCTAAGACTTTTCGTGTGACCTGTTCTAAGCCTTGACAAAGCTGTCTGGGCAGGTCTTGGGCAGGAGGTCTGGAGTTACGTACCAGGGCCCTTAGCAGCATACCAGGTATGTTTGGGGGGAATCCTAGAGGCTGCTTTTGTTTTTGCCAAGAACAGGGAGTGTACCTCAGAAACCTGTAGCTTATCAGAAGGAGCATTAGGCGGTTCGCTGCCTTCTCTGGCCAGAAGATCGACAACCTCGTTTCCATAAATACCCACATTTGAGGGAATCCACTGTAAAGTTACAGTGCCTTGTTGAGCCAACAAGACCAATTTTGAGATGATGTCCTGCCCCAAGGTGGAAAAAAAATTAACTTTTAAAATTAACTTGTATGCATCCTATTTCGAAAAAATTCTAAATATCATATACTTTTGTAAAATGCAACGTTTCCATAAAATTTCAAAAATAGAAAATGTAATTTGAAAAGAAATTATTAAATTTGTTCACTTAAAAGATGAAAGGTGTTTGAAAGTAATACAAATAAAAAGTTCTTTTTAAGTATATGACTTTTTAAGTATATTATTGACACACATAATTATGTTTGTTAATAATATACTTAAAAAGTCATATACTTAAAAAGAACTTTTTATTTTATTCGTATTACTTTCAAACACCTTTTATCTTTTAAGTGAACATTTTACCTTAAATGCACATATAATTATATGTGCATTTAAGGTATGTAGATAATTTACAATTATTTTTTACACTTAAAACATTTGCTTAATTTGATTTTTTGTAAGCATTTTTAACAAAATATAATTTTTAGTATAAAAAAAAATATCAAAGTGTTTTAAAAATCTTTACCAAAAAGTATGAAGGAAAAAAATGGCAATGAAAGAAATAGTTCTTTACTAATTTTATTAATAATTGAAACAACATATTCTATCTAATTGAAACAATCAGAAACATTTATCATCTATTATTTTATCCATTGAGGAAAAAACTCTTCGCTAAGCTTCTCCATCACGAATGTCATGTACCTATCACTTAACAGGTTCCCTAGAGATGCATCCGCGTAATTTTTCTTACGCTTTTCAGGAAAGCGTCTTGTAACACTGGACAGCTGGCGCATCATTTTGACGAACTTTTTTTTCGTACAGTACGTTTATGCGAACAAATAAGGCAATTTTGTAATCAACAAACAATCAGACGAAATGGTAATTTTTTGTTAACTATTATGTTATTATTGTTTGAGTTAGAGATGTTTAAAAGTATTAAAGAAATACATAAAATAATTAAGGTCATATAGGTCAAATGTATCTTTTCTAATGTTCAGAAAATATTGTATGTGAATTTTCTTTACTTGGCTTGCTAAAAGACAAAGTATCCCCAGAAAAGAGTCATCTCTTAGGTAAAATATATCCAAAAGAAATGGAGGCTTATACTTTACGTAAGAAATTGAGATCAAAAGTAAATACAAAGTAAAGACAATTTTTTACTATCTCACCTTTAAATAAATATGTATAGCTTATAAAGTTTAAAGTTTTTTCTAACAAATATATATGTATAGAATAGATTTTTCAATAGTTTACGAATATGAATTATTTGTATTGATAATTTAATTGAAATATATATAAGAAATATAACTTTAGTTTAAAATTTAAATTTAAATTAACTATTTACCACTTTAAAGTCAGGCGTTTTGATAAGAAAATACTAATAAAGCATGTAATTCAATGTTTGTAACAGAAGGTTCAAAAAACAATCCGACGAAATGGTAATTTTTAGTTAACTTTTATGTTATTATTGTGTATTATTGTGTTATTATTATGTATAGTGTAATTATTATGTATAGTGTAATTATTATTGAATAATAAAGTCATAGAAAATCTAGTGATTTTCTTTATCGAGAAAAAAATTTATTCATAGGTTTTTTTCGAAATTATGTCCATGTAAAAAATCATAAATTTAGCATTCAAAAAAGGCCTTTGAAAATTTTCAACCAAGAATGTCTCATGGGCGAACTGTCTTTAACCGCCTTGCTTGAAGTAGGAGGTAAATATCAGAAGGAGGTAAATATCAAATAGAATCATATAATTAGGGGGTTTATGAACAGAATATCCTGTTGAAACATAAAATTTAGCCTGGTAAATATTTACCGATAAAAAAAAACCAAGTAATTTGATGAAGTAATCTTTTTTAAGACTATTTTTTATTCATTAATGCACACCATGCTCGATATTTCAATCTGTTGTCTATTTTTAATATTAAATGTAAAATCTTCTAAGAAACGTTTCTTTAATCATCGTAATAAATCTTGTAGTATATCTTCACATAAAACACAAATAACATACATTAATTTTTTGACGAAATGTAATTTATTTTTTATAAATTAAATGCTTGTTTTACAAAATAGCAAAAAAGGTTGCAAGCGATCTCAGAAATTGAAGTTCTATTTAAAAAAAATCTCAATGAATGTAGCTAAAAAAATGCCCGCAAAAAATATTGAATGTTTTTTATATTAGAGGTAATATTTCTTCTTTGCTAGGAAATAAAGACTGCAAAAACATTTAATGTGGTAAAATGGATTATTTTAATTGAATGCAGTGCGTTAGTAAATTTCATTTTATTTAATGTATAGTTCCTTTTCTGGAATAATATAATTAAATGAAGATCTTTATAAAAATAATTATATGTCCGTCGATAAAAAAATATATGCAGCGACGAGAATGGAGAGATAGAGAGAGAGTAAAAATTTATTCAATGCGGCAAATTAGCCGCAAACAAAACTATAGATTAGTATTTTAAATACTATAAACAAATATAACTTTTTTTGTTTTCAACGCAGTAGAAAATTAGATATATATATTTATTTTTTTTTTGCTTTCGAAAATCAAATTATAAAAACACAAAATAAACTAATTACAAGACAGGAATATATACCCTATTAGGGGGGAAAATACAAAAATATAATTTTTTAAAAATTAATCAGAAATGCGATTAGGTAAGCAGTCTATAAAATATATATATATTGCTTCCCAATAGCGGGAGAGCACACAGCTGGCTGTAAGAGCCGAGTACACAGGGAGCATTCATCAGCATTCACCTCTACACTCAGAAATAAGTTGTCTTGACTTTCAATAGAAAAAAATGTTTTTCTCAGTTATTACAAGTTGGGTTGAAACAATACAAAAATTGTGTTGTAACCAAATAATAATGCATGGTTCGTACAAAATTTGTGTTAAAGGCGCAGCACGCATGCATTCGTCCGAAATGTAGTTCAGCATATGCTCTTTGATGTTTTCGATAAATATGGCTATACTAAAGCTTAAAAAATATCTATTACGGTACTTTAAAACGAATATTATAATTTTATTACACAAACACACATTTTGCTGTGTTGAATGTTATAATTTGTATGTATGAATATTATATTTTAGAGAACAATATGGCAAGCAGGGCTTTTTTCTAACTGGATTGTTTTGTATAGATAGGCATAACTGATCGAACTTAACAAATCAATTACAATTAAAAGATACTAAAAGTATAAAAGACTACTTAACTTATTTAAAAACTAGTTCGCAAAGAGAGGAAAATGCTTTGTTTTTCAGTATGAATATGAAATAACTGCATAAAATATCCTCATTAAATTAACTTTACTATGGATTATTTTTGACTAAATCCAAAAGAAAATAATATTTCATCTCATTTAAATGGTTCATGAACATTTAATGTTTTGCCTAAAAGTTCAGTTTCTGAATTTATTGTGGTTTTGTTTTAAAATGACTTTAGTTTTATGCAATACTTACTGCACATTTTCAAATAATTTGACTATCAAATACAAAAATACAGGGGTTTTAGCAATTTAAAAATACGCCATGCACTTAATCATCAATAATGATTCATCTATTCACAAATTTAATTATTCATCATTCTAATGATACCAATTAAATTTAAGTAAATATTAAATGACTCGGTTATTTATCGCATTGATTTTAAAAAAGAAAAATGCCAATCAATAGCTAAAAAAATATAAATGCCGTATTTTTATAAAATTCCTTTTAAAGCCTAGTTTAATACCAAGTGTTTCTTAACACTAGTTGCTGTCTATACTAATATTCCATAGTTAGGTATTAAAATTAAAAAACTATCAGTAGTCCTAGATGGTTAACGATGATATTGGAAATACCTTATGTCTAAATTAGGTTGCAACATGATATATTTATTTGTTAAGTATCCTTTAGAGTTAGTAAAATATGCTTAGATCTTTTCATACCCATTAAATTTGGGGATAAAACGGGTTTATGAAGCAGCTCTAAAATACAAACGGTACTTTTACGCAACTAATCCAAAAGTAAAAAAACTTTAAAGCTGGTTGATGTAGTTTATCATAAAAAAATCTTTCTCTGCAACACTACGAACCATTTCCAGCTTAAGCATCTAAATAAACTATTTCCTCCAAACTTCTAGGCATTAAGATAACTTCCTAAAATAAATTGCTTCATTTTTTAAAAAGATTTTCTACTTAATCACCAATCATAAAAAACACTCTACTATCTTCTAATTGTATGCATTTGTATACTATTGCATCATTAGCAGAGTTTGATTAATAAAACCTATAAAAAAAGGTATAACGATTAACTTTCCGGTAAATGAACCGTTAAACGCTTTAACAGTTAATATTTAAAAGCTACTCAAAGAATTAGTTTCAGCTATTATCCGAAAGTGAAGGGAATCAATAAAGATTACCTCACTCGGTCTTTTGAATCTGGATGGACACAGTTT
>JAFNEN010000455.1:0-105000 GCA_019343175.1 Oedothorax gibbosus | reverse complement strand
TAGAACCCTGGGGAACTCCAGAACCATTTGTAAAACCACCAGAGACATAATTATTAAAACACACGAAAAATAGGTGATCAGTAAGATAAGTGTGAAAGCAGTCAATTAGATCACATCTAAAACCCAGAAAACAAAGTTTACGCAATAAAATACCAAAATTAATAAATTGAGTCGAAGGCCTTAGAAAAGTCTGTGTAGATGACATCAAGTTGACCACCAACTTCAAAAGTAGAAATAATTTTACTGGTTAAACAATAAAGATTTGACTGTGTAGATCTGTGTAGGAAGAAGCCATGCTGAGCATCGTTTATCAGATAACTTATTTCTGGAAAGAGTTTTTTATAAATAATAATCTCGAAAATTTTAGCAAAAGGACTTAAAATGGCAATAGGCCTGTAGTTACGAAAATCATTAACATCACCTTTCTTATGAACAGGAATAATTTTGGTGTTTTTCCAAAAGGTAGGAAATGGCCTAGATTTTAAAGATAGATTAAAAATAATAAGAAGGGGGTATATTAGATGCTCAGTACAACCCTTAACAATAAATGAAGGCACATTATCCACCCCCAATAAGAGTGGGGGTGGATAATAGTATCTTAAGAGTGGTTATTTAATTATTTTAACGGTGATTTTTAAATGACTTTTTATTTATTGTTTTGGTGTTTAGTTGTTCCTTGGGCTTTAAATTAAGAATATGATATTAAACAGGCTAAATTTTTGAACATTGATTATTTTGTCCATGGTAAGCAACCATAAAAAGTCTTAATGCGGTAGCAACCACTCTTGCGTGTCATTTTCGTTTTGAGGCCATAAAACAAAAGTATATCTCAAATATCTGTGTTGTGTTCCTATATTTTAAAATATAGAAAATGGTAAATTTTGATTGTGAATTGATTGTATTTTGATATTTTAAATTAGTGGTTGAGTGTAATTTATAGACTACCTTCCACTGTAAAAATTATAGGCGCGTTACTCCGTAAATTCGGTTGAAACATGTGCTGTCTCCAGCTTTATAGAGTAATGTTAAACCATAAATTTGGCTGAACGCTTCTCCGTAAATCCGGAGGTAGCATATGCTTCCACAGGTTTAATGCAGTAACGTTCTATAAAATTTTTACATTGTGTACAAGAAACTCATAATATAATGGTATTTTAAGTAGTTCATATTGTTACGTGGGCATTTGTAAACTCACTAGTGAGCAGCTATTTTAACTTATACGTTTCTCACACAAAAAAGAATTGTTGATACTATTTCCATTAAGCTATTTTCTACAATTTTTATGGAGCAACGTTACAAGAAGTTACACCAGGTTAATTCCGCGTAAATACATACCACAAGTGAATTTTAAAAATATTTTTTATTCCAGTTGAAACTTTTATATGTGATTTAGAAAAGTTTGAACTATAAAAAATTTACATCAAAAACTATTATTGTTTTTCTCTGTGGCAACACTGAAGTTTCAAGGTGGCTGCTTTTTTTGAAAGCATGTGTTATGGTTTTTCATCATTTTGAATTCTTGAATTTTAAGTTAAGTATTATTTTTTATCAGATTTTTTGGTAAAATTATTAAAATACACTATAATGACTATCTTGAAAACACATTTTTAATCAGCATTTATAAATAAAAGTTACTTAATTAGAAAGATAAACATCCCCTGTTTTAGCTGTAGTGTAAGTCACGAAAAGATATAAAAGTTTCTATAACTTTTTAAAGTAAGACTTTGCTTCAAAATTTTTAAGATATTTTCTTTCTGTATTAACCTTTGTGTAATTCCACACCTTTAAATTTTAAAATAAAAAGCGCTTTCTCTATTTATAACACATTTTAACTTTGTAGTGTAAGTCACAACGTAGTGTCAGTCAGCGCTTCTGTGTAATTTATCTATTATAGATTAGCTATAATATTTGTAGATTTCTTATATTTTGATAATTTTAATTTAAGATGGCTAAATTAACAGTTAAAAGAAAAAAAAAGCAAAGGAAAAGACTTTAAGCATGTGGAAATTTTCAAACCTTTAAAGAAAAGGAAAGCAAAAACGACTTTACGGACAACACTTTAACTAAAAATACACCATCTCTATTGCAATGTTCCAACCGTTAGACAACATTGAATGGCATTTCTCTGCCACCAATGTTGGTCATCTTTACCTTTAGTCATGAAAAAGGACCATTTGATGGACTTGGTGATACAGTGAGGAGGGGATAAAAGCAGCCACACCTTCCAGGAAAATTGACCCACATTCTGCTAAAGATTTTTTCACTTTGCGTAAGAAATCTGCCCAAACATATCACTATTATACATTTCTGACAATTGTATAAAGGGCGAAATAGGTAGATTAAATGATATTTGCTCATCAAAGGAAAATAAATATTTCCGTTTCCTGACACTCAAAAATTGCTCTGCTTTTTTAAATGAAACAATTACTTACTTAAAACTGTCAATATTTCATTAAATCCCCCCCCCAAAAAAAAAAAACACGGCTGATTAAACAAATGGAAATGTTGTAAAAATGAAATACATCTCAGCAAGGTTCTGAAAATGAATTTGATGCTGAAAGAAGAGCTTTAGTTCCTTTTGTAGGAAAATTATAGTTAAATATTTTGTGGGGCAAATGTTAAGTAAAGATGCTTATTCAATAAAACTGAAACATCTGCAATGGTCAGGAAGTCTTTTTGCTTGGCCTGAGAAGGAAGGTTTTTCAGACAATTCTATTGAAGAAAGAATTAAGAAATTACCAGAAACCAACTTTAGGGGACGTTGTGCAACTTTTTCTAACTATGTTTTTACCATGTATGCAATTCTTAATAATAATAATAATAATAATAATTTTTATTGCACAAAAATAACAGATATTAATTTGAAGGGGGAAAAAATACAAAAGCAATTATACAGTAGATAGAACACCAAGGGTCACAAGGACCATATTGGCGAACGTAAAAATGTACATAGATGTAAATTTACAAACACAAAAAAAAGACTTAACTTACCATGTTCAAAATTATTTACATAAGTAATGTTATTATTGCCTAAATTTCCATATCTGTGATACAATTCCCATGATGTAGTGTAAGTCACAAATTGAATGTAGTGTAAGTCACGCACAAAAATGTTAATAAATTATTTCCTATGATATTTCCACACTTTTTTGCAATTAAATTATTTAGCTTTAAACCTTGTACTTAAATTAAGCACTGGTAGAATGTTGATTTACTGCACTATGAAGAAGAAATGAGAGTTTTAAATGATAACCAAAACTCGACTTCCTTTCGTGTAGTGTAAGTCACAGTATGACATTTTTATTATTTTTTAGTGAAATACTAAATGAAAATGTTTTTTTATGATTTCTAAAAATAGTATATGTTCAGGGGTAAACTGGCATACAATATTTTTTTGAATAAGTAGAAAATAATTATGAACTACGCAAACGAAATTTGTTAAATCGTCCGATGTAGTGTAAGTCACGCGTGGAAATGCCCACCAACATTTCTGCAGTTTCCCCCTTCTTTGCAGTTACAACTTCTGATAATAAAAACTCAATGCTTTGATATTTAATGTTCCTTTTAAAATTACTTTGTAAAATGCATCATAATTTTGCAGAAGGTGGAGTGTTGAATTAAACTAGCAAAGGGAGATTTTTATGTACTTTATGTAAATGATGAACAAACTCGCTACATAAAATATCGAAAGCATTACTAAAATTTGAATACGAATACCAGCACCTGAAAACTTTGTAAAAATTCAAAAGGATTTTTCCTAAAATGCAAGATGTGTTGTGGATCCCGTGCAAAATCCATCTCCAGGAAACCAGATTTGTTTTTTTGTTGGTGTTTTTTTAAAGAAAAAATAAAATTTTAGAAAAATTTATGTTATTTGCACATCTTTATCTTTCTCTCTCTATCTCTCTTTCTAACTCAGTTTAATACGAAAAACTTTATTTGTAACATTTATCATACATACATTGCATACTTTATTTGTCAAAAAACTAATCATTTAGGAATTACGCTCTCTTAAATAGTTTCTTCTTTAACATTCCCTCATTTTGAAAAAATAATTTAATCTAAGTTTATATTGAAAGTTGAATAAAGCTTAATTTATTTACAGTGACACTACATTATTTTTGCTGCAAAATAAAATAACAACAGAGGGGCAAAAAAAACCGGCTTTTATGCAATTATTCACAATGTTTAAAAAAAATGTGTCAACGAGGTTAAAAATATATTCGTTTAATAAAAGAGTACACTTTTTATCTTCTTTTCTACTAATTTAAAACATAATTAACTCTACAAGATAATTAACTACATTCAAAGAGGGGGGAACATTTTATTTTAAATTTGAATAGGGGGAACTAGGGACATTTGACCCATAAGGATACATGACCCAATGCCTTTTTCTCAGCAATGGAAAAGTTTTGTGAGTTGAAAGTGGCATCACTTTATTCCTTTCAGCCAGCTGATCACATGGTGAAAAAAACGAGCTGAATCATTGCGTATGTGTTTAGTAATGCGAAGAAATACGTTTTCATGCACTGAAAGTAAATTTTTGAGACCGTAAGGTTTTTCGGTATTCATTTTTTGGTTTAAAGGAAAGATTTTTTCATTTAGTTACTTGTTTAGTTCACGCTATTAGCTACAGTTACGTGTATAATAGTGCTAATAACTATTCGCAAATGACTTTGCTTTGGGGTTAAACAAAAAAAGTGCAACTAGGGATAACTGACCTAAGCTAATTGGGGATATGTGACCCAAGTAAACAACACAAAAGTAGACAGAAGTAGACCTAGTAATTTTTTTTTAAAAATCACGGGAGTGCCAAAAGTAAATGACTGGGTTCTTAACGGAGTATAAGGTTTGTTGGGAAGGTACAAGGGATTTTTTTAACGAGCTTACAATTCAATATGCATAAAGAATCGATGGAAAATGTTTTAAATGGCCTGAAATGGACAATACATCTCAAGTTTATATTGCTTAAATAGTAGTGATTCTTCAAACACCTGTGTTTTCTCTGCAAAATAAAAGAAACCCCAGTATTGTATTTCGACCAGAATTTACTTTTAAATTTGATTATTTCGTTAGTATAAGCACAATCAATGTGATAAAAATAGAAAGTACTAATTTTGTCTGAAAATACTATAAAATCTATATAAACTTTATAGTATGATATTAGTTTTGTTATTAGGTAAAAAAAATTTTTGATAATTTTAAGTCTTACAACCAAATTTTTGGGTTGGGTCACGTATCCCTAATGGGTGGGTCGTGTATCCCTATGCATTGGGATACTTGACCCAAAACTAAAGTTTTAAATAATTTATATTTTACTGCTATTGCAGTTAATGCTACAGAAAAATACTAATATATATTGTGTAATACTTATTAAAGCATAAATTAACTGCATTTGCACATCCATAAATGTGTTTTTTAAAAGTTACAAGCCCAAAACTACAAGTTGGGTCATATCTCCCTGGTTTACATTTTAAACTGTAAATTTAGAGGATTTTTTTTTATATAGGAAGTTACATACCTTTGAAGGCCTATATTTTTAAAATGGATAAAATAAACTTCTTATGCTTTTATGATGTCCTATTAAGTTGAAAAGTTGTAAAAAGAAAAGCAAAAAACTTAAATTTAAACATTTTATTTATGATTTTTTTTAAAGAATTTTAGTTAAAATTTTGCCTAAAAACGGCCTTTGACCAAAACAAGATACTCTTAGATATGTGTTATATAATTTACATTAGCTCCATTTTTTTTAGCTTCGTTGGTATTTAAAGTCAAAACACTCATGTTCAGCTGATAAATATTTCCTGAATTTCAATTTCAAATACATAAATTCAAATGATTAGAAGATTTGACTTTGACCAAGACCCAAAACCTTCATTTGCTTTCTGATTGTATGTAACAAAAATTATACAATTTGAAGCGATAGTTTTAAAAATGTATTTTGCGATAAAGTAAAATCATAAATATCTTGTTTTGAAATAAACAACAAAAGGTAATTTAGATAGTAATTTTTTAAGAAAATAATTTATTAACTCCTAATTACATTTAACACTTTAAATGTGTCTATAAACGCATAAATATATTATCAAGACCATATTTCATGTTTTATTTGCAATTAATATATATTTTTAAGTATTTAAACTAGTCCTTGGCAAGAAACTTTTTAGGTCAATGCTAACTAAAACAGTTATAACTTTTTTTTCTATTTACACTGCAAAAAAAATTTGCTGATTTATGAAGAAAATTAATTACTCGTTGAAATAATTTTTTAAAAATAAAAATTTTAAATGTGACCAAATTTCGCATTTTTATAGTATACGGCTACCTTACTTGAAGAGTTTAGTTGCAAAACTCACATTCTGGAAAGTTTAACTAAGATTAAGTTATCGGCCCTTTTTTGTCAGTTTTTTCTAATTGACGATCATAGTCCTGAACAATTTAAGTCAAATAACTTTACACGTAAAACGAATTTAAAGAACTTAAAGTTTACATTTCTTTTTAGAAATGAAGGCTTTTATGGTATTTATAAAGCCGCAGTTAATGGGTAAATACTGATTTAGTAAACAAAGCATAATAACTACAGCAATATAATATTTACTGTCATTTTTTCTTCATGTTTATAATAAAAAGTGTGGTAACAACTGCCCGCCCTTACTTTCGGTATCATTATCATTGCACTTTTTTTTAATCCGTTTCAAACTTCTTGATTTCCTATCAGTTATTGTTCCACAACTAATAATACTTCAACGTTTCCTGAAAGTCCTTGATATTTTGTGCCTTCTAGTTTAAATAGTCTATCTTCTATTTTAAATAGTATTTTAATAATTAAAATGAATTATTAATTATCCAAATTAATTAAATTCGTTGAAAAGAGGTCTAAGCCCACCCCCGCTCCCCACACCCGAAAAAGCAAATTTACAAATTATTAAGTGATTATAGTTGAAAACGGTAACATTTTATGTCATGTTTGAAATCCCTAATCGCTGTTTAAAATCCTAATGTGGTTTTTAAGCAATATTTTGTTACAAGAAAATATTAGTCAGATAGATTTGTTGTTGACTCCACTTCTTATCCTGAAACACAGATTTATTTTTCGATTTTCCCTACATTCAACCTATTGAAAATATTAAAGCGTAAAAAAATCAAACTTTAAATCTTGAAAAAACATGATGATAAAAGTAGAAATGTTTGGATTAAGAAATGTTTTTAATTAAAAGTGCAGCAAAATTCAAAGAACAGATTTCTTTAACGACAACGTTACTTGTTGAAAAAAGAAATTTTTATGGTTCAATTCAAAGCAACGAGTCTTTTTTTTTTCTTAACATAATCAATCAACATTCTTTTTATATTCTACTCAACAGGACGTTCTAGCGTGTCGACTGAAGTATCAAGTTTAACCTATCCTAGAGACTGCTTTTCTTTGACTAGAAATCTGAGATCGACTAATGAATGATTGGCAGGCGTTGCTCTCCTAAGTGGACTGTGTATTTTTATAGATATTTCTAATTATGTTTACACTTTAGTTAAAGGGCTGCCGCTTTTCTACTTACCGCAGACTGGGGTGACAGTCTTGACGCATTTGTCAAATTATCCCGTTTTAGGGTAATTTTTTTCCCTTAAAGCGCTTACAGAACTATTATAAAATAAAAATAGTGGTTTATAAAATGGCTTTAAAATAAAAAATGAAAATTAAATGCCAAATTGGTGCAGATATTTATAGGTACACTGTTGGTTCAATTAGATTTTGCTTGTTTAAAATAATTTTGAAATAGTTACAAAATGAAAGGAAAAGGTCTTAATAGTGTGGATATTGATAGTTACACTGTTGGATCAATTGGAATTTACTTATTTAAAAGAAACTTAGCATTGGAGTAATGGTAGGATAAAGCTGTTAAAGGAAGCCACTAACCAAATTTCTTGAATAAATTTCTCACTAATCCATAGAGGGCTATTATAGAACCACAGGATTTTTTGTCTATCCATCATAACACTAATTATCGTTGGGTATATTTTGCGTTATTCCCCATCGCACTATGGTTATACTCCTTATTTATCCATGGTTCCTTACCAAATAAAACTCCGTTGGTTCACTCGTGTGATCCAAACTTTAAACTACATGCTATTTTAACCAGTATTTTTATTTTATTACAATTTTGACTTTTTATAAAATTATTGATTTGTGACATTAATATAACTCTCTTCATTACACTATTTGTACTGAAATCACTATAATTCTGTTCATTACACTATTTGTACTGAAATCACTATTGTGTCTACTATAACAAAAGTGATTGATCCCTTATTCGTATTCAGTGTTTAAACTGTATTAAAACATTTAAAAGCCCAGTTAATTCTACTGAATAAAGGATCTAGTTTCAAAACTCACATTCCCCGAAGTATATCTAAGAGTTAAGGTCCGGTCTGTTCATGGGTGACTATGTCCAATTGAATTTACTATTGTCAAAAGTTGACAATAAATAGACCTGACCATATACCTTAGTTATACTATGGAGAATGTGGGTTTTGCAAATACACCCTTCAACTATTGTGTTTATGACCTAGTTGCGTTAATTTAAAGATAATTAAATACTATTAATCTTGAAAAGATTTCAGTTTATTCCAACTTCTTAAACTCTTCCATTAAAAGGCACGCACTAGTTTTTTTACCAACCGTAAAATAAACTTTAATATTTTAAAGGGTGTTATGAAATCCCAAAACTAATTTTAATAACTTTAAATAGAAAAAAAAGTATTCCTACACAACAAATGTCAGTAATTTTAAAACTTCTTCATTCCTTTGGCGACTTTTCCAAAGTTGGCATCTTCGATAAGTGGTTGCCCTTTTTTAAGTCCTTTGGATTATTTCCACAACAAAGACACGCGTTGTTGAAACCTTATTCCTTACAAACTTCGCCTTTCCAATTACGATGCCATCGTTTATTTCCCAATCTCGGTTTCTACTGGATAACAGTTATCTAAAAGGTACCAAACAACCTTTCTACATATCGAAATACATTTAATTATAGGTATAGAGTTGAGTAAAATGCGATGAGTACACCTTCATATTGAAAACATAAATTATCTATTTAAAGTTATGAAAGTCATAACTTTAAATTAACTGCGTTTAAAATTTAACTTAATTGTCTATTTAAGGTTATAAAATGAAAACCAAAAGCCAGAATTGAATTTTGATGGTTTAAAAGCAACTTAACAATGGAATCTTAAATTTGGAAAAAAATAAATCTCAAATTTGTTAACCGTATAAAATTAATCCTTAAAACATTCCTCAATTGTTTCTGTTTCCTCTACCTCACACATTTATTGGTACATATCATGGTAAGGTTTCATGGTCTAGAAATTATTTCATAAGCAAAAAACAGTTGATAGTTCCAGAAATCCCCACTTACTATGAGACAACGGGCTGTCCTTCTGCTTTTCCTACTAATTTCACACATAAATAAGCTCAACTTCAGCATATGATTTCTTGGATCACTTTTTGCTAAATGCCACTTGGCTCTCTTTGGCAAAAAATTCGATCCAACTCGAAATTAAGTAATCCCACGATAAAACTTAAAAGTGATTTCGCATGTAGAGAAAGTAATAAAAACTTAGTTTTACGAGAGTTTTTAACTGAAAAAAGGTCCTTAAATCATATGTTATTCATTCATCGAGCCCAAAAAGGCGAAAGAACTGAAGCTCAATAAAATGGTTCGAGGCAAGATTAGTCTTTGTAAACATTTCTTTCCTCTTTAGCTACTTAGGTCATTTTATGTCGAGTTTCACATGAATGGTCATGTGATATTCGAAAGTCGAGTGATGTGGGTCTTATGTTATTCGCTTTCTCGAAAGAACTTGATACCAAAGGCGAGGGTAAACTTAAATCTAACTTATTTATGATGGCAATTGAATACTTTTGTGCTGTGTTTATTTTAAGTAATTGAAGGGGTTAAAAGACGTGACGTGAAGTTCAAAAATATGTCATTTTCTTGTAAGGTTTTCTTTTACTTTTTTTTACTATACAAAATAATTTAAAGGGGGTTTGTTTAAAGCGTTAATTTTAATTCTAATCTTGCAAGATCGCAATCAAAGCGTTTTGTGATATTTTATCTTTTAATTATGTGACAATGTCGGATTGTATCATTTAAATAAAATTTAGAAACCTTTATTGAAAACTAACTAGCTTTATATACGTGGCTTTAGCACGGGTGTACCCTCAATATCGGTTACTTGTATATTATTAAAGATAATTACCATTCTGATGTTAGCATTACTATTACAAAAATATGTCCAATTGGATCCAGTTTGTAGAGCTAGAATAATTATTCCCGTTCCTGTCATGAGACATTGTAACAAATTTCACCAAATTCTCTACAACATATCTCAAAACTAATTCCCGGACTTCCTTACACATTAAGTCTGTATACTATACATGACAAAGGACAGAGAAAGAAAGAAATATGTGCTATCTACTGTGATTGTAAAAGAAAAATTAACTTCAAACTTTCAATTACTGCATAAATTTTCTTCCATTTATTTACATTTGTAAAAAAATGAAATCGAGTTGAATAAAACTCATACTTGCCAACTGTGACTCTAGTGTGACGTTAATTCAACCAAATAACCTGCCAACTCTCCTGACTTAACTCGCTAATAATCATACACACCAAGAGAAAGTTTAATATTTCCTTTTTTCAAAAATCGTGCAGTTAGTACATTTATGAACATGAAAATTAGTAAAAAAATCCAGGAAATTAGAAAATATCCCATTTAGAAAATAGTAAAAAATTTGGTATTGCCGGGTTAATTCCGAAGAGTTGGCAAGTATGAAAACTTATGACGCATCTATAATAATAAAAGAAAAAAGTCTGTCTGTTTGTCTGTGGACCGTGAAAGACCTACTTAAACTGCCCTAAAAAATTCGAAATTTTTAATGTAGATTCCTTTTACTACCTACGGTGTGCACCTGAGGCTTAGTTTTTTCATATTTGATTTAGATTTTTTAATATTCATAGTGTTTCGATCTCCATAGGAATAGAATTTTGAATTCTATAAACTTTAGATTCATACTTTTCATTTTCAAATTTGAAAGAAATTTCGGCGCGAGAGAAAAATTAAGTACAAACAAGTAAAGGCATGTGGGTTTAATCTGAAGGATTTGGATATCATTATTTTATTTCGTTTATAGATTTTTTTATGCTGCATGAGGTTTCCTCAACTCGATTCTAATTATAATGCCGTTATGAATTTAATTGATATTTACAAATGGTAAGAAATAAAGATATTAAGGAAGATTTAATTGTAAATAAGGTGTTTATACATTCACTTCATATTTCTTACAATTCGATAGGTTTAGCAACCCTAAGTTAAAATTTTCACACTCGCCAAAAGTTGCCAATGAACAGACCGGCCATTGCATCATAGCTGTGCCCGGTTGTATGCTGTAGCAGGACATCTGAATTTACACCCACGATGGTAGTAGTTCCCTTTACAGGTAAGAAAAATGCGTTGTAATTATAGTTTTTATTAGAGATCTTGCATTTAGGTAAGAACAATACTTAATAATCTTATGTTTTACAGGGAGAAAATATCCAAGATAGGGGGTTTTAAAGATTTAGGAGTTTTTATTAGCAATGATTTTAAAATGAGTAAGCCGTGTGTTGAAGCAAGTAGCCAATAGAATGCTGGGATACATACAAAAAAGTATCACTTCTAAATCTAAGGAGATTATTTCGCCATTGTACAGGGGAGATTGGTAAAGCCACATCTGGAATATGCTGTTCAGTTTTGGTCACCTTCCTCAGGAAAGATATCGATTTGCTCGAAAAAGTTCAGCATAGTGCTACAAAAAGGATTAAAGTTTTATCAGGTATCAGTTATGATAACAGATTAAGATCTTTAAGCATGTATTCCCTGAAAATAGGTGAACAAGAGGTGATTTATTTCAGTTATTCAAATTCATCAAGAAAGAAGATATGGAGGTGTTAGGTTTCAACTTAAATAGTCGAACCAAGGGACATGGTCAGATTTTTTTTTTTTAAACCTGCTTTAAAAAGGAGGTAAGAAAACATTTTTGTCAATGAGTGTAATATTTTACCAGATTATGTTGTTTATTCGAAAAGCGTAGAAAAGTTCTATGAGATTATCGATAGTCATTGGAGACTAGTAAGGAATTAGTAATTTTTGGACCAACCTTGCTGGGCATTTGTATTTGTAATAGATATTTTTTAAGCTTTAATATATAATTATTTATCCAAATTTTAAAGAGAAGATGCAAGCGGAGATAGATTTCAAACAAACAGACACAGTAACGCAGTAATAGTATACATTGTAATGCTCATGCATTAAATTAAGCAGGCATAAATCGCAAACTAACTTTTTATTATTGTGCAAAACCACTTAAATATGCAGAAAGTAATAAAAATGTGTTCGTATATATTTTTTCTTTTTAAACACATATTCATTAAATTCAAATTGTGTGATAAATACTTTTTCTGAAGAGAATTTAACTGCATAAATAGTTTGCATAACGCATACAAACATCTTTAAGCTTTAATTTCGTAGCTATTCAAACTTGCCTTAAGGCAATATTTTCAAATTTTCAACAAATATATTTGCATTGTGTATGAGTCAATTCTCCAAAAAGGTACTAAAATCTCTTTAAGACAAAAATTGGACCCTGAGTTTTTTTAGAAGTCACCCTTCATTTTCTTCTTTTTTTCAATTAAAACCATAAACACATTTTTAGATTAACATTAACAAATGTAAATTGCACCTATGATTTTACAGCTTATTTTATGAAAAAAATTTCGAATGCTTTTTTTATTTAAAGTGTTTTTTGTAATTGCCCCTAAACATATGAATCCTCTGAGAAATAAAAAAAAATTGGCTGAAGTGTTAACTTGTTCTCACTGCATGAAAATAAAGTTTAAAGTTTTAAGTTTTTTAATTTTTAAAATTATATTTCTGTTACAGATGGTTATAAGTTGCTTCTCCAGACTTCAAATCTTAAAATTTAGTGAAACTATAAAAATTTATAATTTTTTAAAAAAGTATGTGTGTTGTTGGAAAATCTGACTGTGAGGGCGGGTTTATAAGTCTATATTCCCAAGAAGATTTCAAAAAACTTTTAAAATATTCAATGACTAAAAAAGCACTTGAAAATTAAATAAAACAAACAAAATCCTTTACTTCGCGAATGCTTATGATTTGTACAATACAGACTAAAGTTTTTGATAGAAGCTTGTTTGCAAGCATTTAATAAAATATTCATGCAGACGTGGATGATGTGCCACTTGTTGTATTTCAATTATAATTTTTGATAGCTTATTAACTGAAACACACTTCCTACACTGTAACATTTACTTGGAAATCCCTACTACTTTACCTACTATAGCTACTTTTAATTTGATAATTACACTACTTTTTAAAACATACATAAAATATTACTCGAACACAAAACAGAAAATATTAGAATCCAGTCACCAAACCGAAACAAAACTTCCTCGACAATTACAACCGCTACTAATTTAAACGAATCACCTGAACATGCACAATCAATCACTAACCGAAATATTCATTTTCCGTCCACAAAATCCATCAGGGAAATCCAGAATTAAATTGAATAAATATTTCTCAAAAAACAATTAACTCCGTTCCAGTTTTCGCATTTAATGAATCCAAGACTTCAACAAGTGGATAAGTTTGGTAAGCCCCTGGAAACGTCAATTACCGATCCTGCAATTTTCTGGTGACGTGTTCGAGTCCCTGGAAAGCCGAAGATTGGTTAAAGATTGGAATTAAAATTGATTTTTCAATACGAGAGAGTGAGAAGTTTTGTTTCATTTTTTCTATCATTTGGCAGTCAAGTTTCATTAAATATTTATCAATTTGTGATCCGCGATGTCTGCGAGTGACAGTTGCTTCGTTAAAAAGAATTTAGAGTCGGACGGTGAATCTCATGTTCTTTTTATAAAGCAGTTATTAACACTTTTTTTCCTGTTATTTCCCAATTATTTTATCTGTTTAACCACTGAACAAAGATAATAGTATGCAATCCACCGTAGGTAAATAATGCATATTGTTTTTGTTATAGCTTTTTGTTGATTGTTTTGAATACCCAGGAAGTAACACCAAAATATATTTCTTTTTTGTAACAATAGTAACTTAAATAACTTAATTTAATTCTTAAATATAAATTAGATTCGTTGGTGCTTTTAAACTCAATTTTAGATTAGATTTTTTTTTAATTTTTGCAAATGCCCATTAACGTATGACACTTGATTATAAAATTATTTAAGATATGTTCTTCACTTAGACATTAGGGGAGAGTGGGGGCTAATGGGACAAATTTTTATTAACATCTGTATTTCAGTAAAAATACAATAATTTTAATTTCTTTTTTTTACAAGCTCATAAACTGAACATTCGTTTACTTAAAAAGTCATTCGACAGATATTAAAACATTACCATATTTTAGTTGCTTTTAGTTAAAACTCAAAACCGAAGATGCTCCCATAATTTTTGTTCTATCACTGGAAAGGATAGTTTTGTTACTAAATCTTCTAAAATTTATTTCAAACTTACCCTCTTTTTCAGGGTACGTGAATTTAAAAAGATCGTCTCGATCTTTAAATACCTTACCCGGAGTTCATTGCTTTTTATTTCAGAAATAAATCCAACATAATAAAGAATAGTTTGCTTTCTAGTAAATATTTCTAACACTAAATCATTTACCTTCACCAAGCTCACCTTTATTTATATCACCAAGCGCTTTTCAGAAAGAATTTATGAATTTACAGGTGGAAAAATATTTCATCAATAAAGTTATATACTTAAACTTTCACTTTTTATACGACAAAAAAGATCAAAAAGTCCGAAATTTAAAGTTTTAAAAAGTTTTTGACAACTTGACTGAATAAGGTATTAGAGCTTTATATGAATTCTTCAAAAAAAAAGCATGCAAAGCTAGGTTTATTCGTGTCACATTTGTCTCCACAGTTTCTGTCACATTAGATCCCACTATGTTATTATTTATAAATGATCCAAAACAAAACCACGTGTATTTCACCATAGTATTTGACACATAATATCCTAATTTATGATATGTCTTCTTCCTAAAACCATAGTTTAATTCATGAAAAGTTTTGTTTTGATACTTTTTAAGAGTGCAATAAAAGATACACTTTTAACTTACTTTAATACTTTGGATTCTTCAAAACAACAATTCTTCTCTCCACTTCAACAAATCTTTTAATGGTTGATATTTGGTTGTTAAAATGTGAAGTCTAACTGTTATAATGTTGTAGTGTAGAAATATTTGTAAAAATTTATTTTTTTCTTCCTTTTTAGCCCCTTGTCCCATTAGCCCCCACTCTCCCCTACTAATTCACAACTTCAGAAAAAGTAAAAATTTCTATATTTTGGAGTAGTAATGAGAAGAAGTAGCAAGTAAAGATATTTCTTACAATGCTTTCGTTTGTCAAATCGAAATTAAACTTTTCCTCTTTTCTTCTCTTGACAGTGTAAGTTTCGCCGTAGTATATTCTACTTTTTTTTAAATTGAAATTTGTTATTTTTCGTGTGATGTATTCTTACAAAATTTTCTTATCGAGCTTCTTTACAAAATTAAACATAAAATAAATTCTTTTTTCTTGAACCTCCTCCTGACTGACAATCATTATTTTATCTTAGTTTTTTTAGTGATTTTTTTTTTATTAAAATTTACATTATATCCTTTCGGTGCTTAGATAATCTATATTTCCATAATAAGTGTAAATGATGCATTAAAGAACAACTTTGGTTAATAGCCTTTGAGATATTTATATGTTTTTTTAATTTTTATTCTTTTTTGACATGTGTAATTTTTTACCAACAACTTAATAAACGAAAAAACTTATAGTATTTTTTTGAGGATATTTACATTTGACAAATTCCCATGTTATAATAATTAAAGTTGTTTTTAAAATTAAAAATGAGTTGAGCATTTGTTTTATTATTTATTTAAAACCTTTTTTCAAACCTTTATTTCGTTATTGAATTTTTTAATTACAAGTTATTTGAACTGATACTTATAATTAGTAGTTCATTAGTAGTTAATAATTTCTTAATTACAGATATATTTTGCTTTATTAAAAATATATAATAGTATGAAAAAACATAGAAACATCAAAATTTTTTATATTTTTAGAAAATTTGAAGTACAACCTTTCGTTTTCAATACAATAACTATTTGTTGTTAAATAATAATTTAGCATCAATCACCATATATTTCTAACATTTATTGTCTATTAAAATGTTATAAACTCATGTATTATAGGAGAAACTTTGGTTACTTCATCCTTTTATCAGTTTTAAATTTTAATTTTGTAAAAAAAATCACATTTTGAAAATATTAGTTATTATTCAAGGGTCCAATGTCTTGTTCGCTGTAGGTTTTTGAACTGTTAAATCCTTTTAAAATCAAATGAAGCTGTTTTTCGAAACTTAAAAAAAAGGAGTAAGCCTCACCAATTCACCAATTTTGGTGTAGTATTTTTTTTACTATTAAAAAATTACAGCTATGCAAGGAAAAGGCAAAAGATTCTTTGATAGTAAGAATGGATCTTTTGCTGAGGAAAGACTTGATTCTATAAACAAGTGGGTTCTTTTTAAATATTCAAGTTAAATATTAGAAATCAACTATATGTTAATTAATTTTCACACAAATTTATAGTTATATTTTAGCTTTTGTTTCAAGTAATTTATTTTTAATATTCAAGTGCATTTAATATGTTAAAAATAAAACTTGTAATAAAAAGCTATATGAAAAAATAGTACGTGGCCCATGTTATAATTTTAAATATAGCATTTTCAAAACGATACGTTATTTGTGTTTCTTGGATTATGATTACTTTTTATAATCCAATTAAAGAACTGTAATTGCATTTGAATATTGATACAATATATAGCAATATTTTTTTAAAACTATTTCCAAACCGTTACAGTGAAATGTTAATTAAATTAGTTGCTGAAGTGGTTAGCTTAAAATCGTTCTTGAGTTCTCACGATCGACTATCAGATTGAAGAAATATTTGTCTTGCATGTAAACCTTGTCGAAAAAACCCATTTAATAAACACTAGGTGCATATTGAAATAATGCACATTAAATTTGTTTAAAGTCAAAAGTCCTTCTTTATAAAATGTAGCCGCCAATGATTTGAAGGGAGTTGTGACGGTTTCTTTGAGCTCCACGTCAACTTGGAAGCGCTACAATCCAAGCCACTATGCTTATCAATAATTCACTTATGGTAAACCTTCGAGTTCGAGATTCACTTATGGTAAACCTTCGAACACTTGGTCAACTCGCTGAGCAATACTGATGTTCATGAAGAAGGGGACCAAGGAAGCAAGTCTGTCGCTAGACGGTATTGTACAGCGAGTTGATCAAGTGTTTAAGGAAACTCAAAGGTTCACTATAAGTGAATTATGGACTAGCAGTGGCTTGGAGGACAGAAAAAAAGTGACGTAAAGCTTCCAAATTTACTTTTTTTAAACGAAACCGTCACAACTGCCTCCCAATCATTGGCGGCTACATTTTATGAAGAGATTATTTCAAAGCTTGTTTACAGGTATAACAAATGCCTTAATCGCCAAGGTGATTATGTGGAAAAATAAGCAGTATCGTACATTACTTTTGGTAAAAAAATCTTTTTTGTATTTTGACCCGTCTTTTTGTTACAGCCCATCGGAGGTTGAAAAAAACAGCCCTCGTAGTATCGACTTCTTCAATTGGCCAGTGACAAAAATTACGAGGCATATGTTGCCTGTAAAAGATACTATAAATATGCAATAAGCAGCCTTAAACTTTACAAAACTCCAAATGTGTTTGTACTGTGATTAGGCGAGATTTTTATTAAGTTACAATCTGAGAACTTTGCCCTATTAAAAGCAAATGAAGCTGCAAAAGGACTTCTTACTTAACAAGAAGTTCGAAAAGAACTAGAATAGCCTACTTTCCAGTTACTTAAATACTCACTGAAGTTCTTATCTGAAAATAAATAGGATTGTAACAGTAAATGTCAGATATCCGTCCGAACGTACAAACAAACGGACAAAAAGTATGAAAGTTGTCTCTGAGGTCATACCTTTCTAACAAAAAAAGAATTTTTAAGATCTGACGGATAGAACCGATTTTGGAAGGGGGTTCGGAAGGATAGACGGACATCGACTGCATGTCAATACCTACTTTTTCATTTTTTTAATTCTTTAGAATTAAAAAAAGAAAAGTAGGCTAAAAAACAAAGCATAAAAAGGTTTTGTAAATAGTACTCAAACACGATAGTGACATTATTTCAAATAAATGGAATTTTTGCTAAGTTCAAAAGCTAAACAAAAAACTTATTTCATACTATTGTAATAGTTCTGTCAAATGTTTGGTTCAATTGTAATAAAAATTAAAATGCACAATATCCACGCGCAATTTGATAAATATTCATTGTAAATAATGTCGTGATTGCAATTATATTATGCTATTTTTGCAAATATAATAATTTTACAATAACAAATTTATTATTTGGCAATATTTTATTTACTTTGAGTAAATAAAAAATCCTAGATTTAGAAGAATATCATTTTTTAAAAAATGAAGATGAAAAATTGATAAACCCGACTCAAATAAAAAGTAATCGTCGAAAATATTGCCGTACACATTTTCAAACTTTTAAACAATGACGGCAAGATTTATTATTAAGGATTTACAAAACGAAGACACTTTTATCAACATTTTCAAAAAGGCAGACAAATTTAACAATGCGGCGAAAGTATAAAGCGCCACCTTCACAACAAAGAGATCGAGGCGATTCGCCAGAAACTGCTAACCCTAAACCATATAAACGCTGCACACAATTGAAAAAGAAGAAAATACATACATAGCATTTGTCTCAACGTATATTCGTGAGAAGCACTACTTTATTCAAGGTGGGTGAAATATTTCTCACTTCTATATGCTCTAAAGTAAGATGGCAAACAAAACTTTTTTAGAAATATTAGGGGCTCTTGGTAGAAGAATGAAGTAACGCATATCAAGGAAAGTAGCACCAATTTATCTCTAAGCTGATAATTTATTTTATCAGTTTTCAGATAAGCTTGCTTGAAAGAAAAGTGACTTAAATATGTTCATGATTTACTTCATTCTCCACCTAAGCTTCTGCGATGTTTTATGATTTTCTCACGTATTTTCTAAACTTTGCCACCGGGAACACTCCTCCAGATATAAAATCGCGATCATGTTGCAGAAGAAGGGTGAAATCGTAAATCTAAAAGAATGTTGGGACATAAACTCAAAATATACAGATTTCGGCGAATTTTTCGAATGTGTTGGTGAAAAAGGCAACACAGACTCTTTATTCGTTTTATTATTTTAATAGGATTTCCCGAGTCGATGCTGAATTCTGATTTTATGATGGTCTTTTAGGAATCGGCGACTTAGCCATTTTGTTGGAAGGTTTTATGTTATCAGTTTTACTATGGATTTAGGAAAAAAAGTGATTATGATCTCCTAAGGCTCGAGAATAGTTTTCAAATAGCTATTCTGTATCGAAAAACCTTTCAATACGAATGAAACTTATCGAGAAAACAAGTTTTATTTTCAAAGAGTTGTTGCTTTTATCATTGTTCTTGAGTGTTGATTCACCAATCAAAGTTGTTGAAAAAAAATTATTTTTAGAACTTTTAAAATGCTTCAAACAAAGATACTTTTAACCTTTACTATAGTTTGAGCATTAGCTCACCAAATACTATCGATAAAGGTTTATGACTGTTTAAAACTTCTTTTTTAAGTGTTTTAAAACACGTAAACACACACAGTTTTTATTCAATTTAAAAACTTAATAGAATGGAGGGCTCAGAATATTTCTACAGAAACTTTCTTCTGATTGAAGTTGAGCACTGAAATTCAAATATTTTTAATAAAGTTGCATACTTTTAGTTATCTTAATTTTATTATTGTACAATAATTTCTTTCGTGAAACATACTGCTACAAAAAAATACACTACACTGTAAAAAAATTACTGAAATTAACGGGAAAAGTACCGGCAGCAGAGTTGCCGGCACTTTCCCGTTTCGTTAAGTATTGTCCCGTGTATTTACAGAAGTTCCGTTTCTTATTTCTCCGTTATTAAAATTTTCCATTTTGCATTTCTCCGTATTCACTTAAGTTCCATTTCTTATTTCTCCCGTATTATACATAATTTTCCATTTCCCCATTTACAGGTAATACAGGTAAGGTATCCAGTTTCCCTACAGGTATACAGGTAGGTAATCGTTCGATGCCTATTTCTAGCCTCCTTTAGGAGCTTTAACACAGCCAATTACGCCTCGTAATTTAGAACCCTGGTCAAGTCACGAGGTCGACACCTGAGCGGGCACCCAACGGAACTTCGAGCACATCGTACGCTAACGCCGTTGGTACTTTGGACTCCACAGATTTAACGAGCACGTCTGGCCCAGTGTACTGGGGCCCATCCGTGAATTGAGGATTTTTCTATTATTTCCAGCACAGATCCGATTTATAGGATGACTGGCAGTAGGTGGGATTCGAACCCCCGCACTCCTGAGAAGGTTGAATCTCTAGGCTGATTCCCTAACCTCTCGGACACGGACGGGCCTGGTAATACAGGTATTTGATGTTCAAGTTTCGATGTGTGTATTCTTAGTGCATTATCGCCAATTCTACGATAGGGTAATAAAAGTATGGCAGCTCTAAAAACGGGAAAATTCCGTTTTCATCTCTTCGCTCGTGGTTTACGGACATTTTCCGTTTTTAGAAGGAAAAACCCGTTTTCAGAAGGAAAAAACACGTTTTCAGTCGTTACGGGAAAGTTCCGTTAAAATCAGTAATTTTTCTCCTGAAATTTCAGGGTTTTTTTAACAGTGTACGCAAGTAAGCATTTCCCTTTCTGGCAATAAATATATTGCAATTCAGATTATTGTTTTTTAGATTATTATTTTATTCTTTTTTAGAGAGAAAATGGAAAAACTTTATCTCTCGTTCTTTCTTACATAATTATCTATTTCAAAAAAAACAGTCCAACAACTTGTATTACAAAAACAAAAAATAAATGACATGGTGCACATATTTTTATTTTATAAAGTAAAACAGCTCTTAAAAATTCATAAATAATTTAAGTAACTTTATAAAAATACAATCGACGAATCAGCAATCTTCAATCCTCATTTCATTGGTTTTGACAGTAATTTCTTTGTTAAATAACTAAATTACTGCCAAAAATATTTAAAAAATTACTCAAATTTAGTTATTAAGTAGCAGAACTTATGTCAAAAAAATTATTTAACAGTAGTTTTATTATGAAATAACATGGTTTTTACAAAATTTGAATATTTGAAGAAATTAACGAAAAACTGTTTCTTTAAATATTAGCTTTTTTAAGTAGGGGAGATCACGAGTAATAAATGCATCACGAGTGTACCCAGAATAAAGGTAAAAATTGTTTTTTAAAACAGCCATTTTATTATAACAAACTATTTTTTAAAAAAAATTCGATAACCTTTGTTATCACCTGGATCCCTTTTAACTTAAAAAAACTTCCCCTTTTGTGTAAATATAGTTTGGTGCTCTTTTCTAGAGGTTGTCTAAGTATTGTTAAAGATTTCAAGAGTTGATTGACTGGAACCACATTTTAGTATACGCAATGATAAAACTGTAAGTTTAGTAAAAGTACTGTACTGTTTTGTGTTTGAAGAACTGCTCTCTTTTTTTAGGACGAGACATTTTTTATTTTAGGACAACACAAAACGTACAAGTCAAAACGTAGAATTCTTCTAAGAACTAAGACAAACGATGTTTCACAGTCTAATTCTAAGCAAGTTCTCACAAATCTATTATCAGCCGGCAGTCACGTTACCAAGGTAACCACGAGATGTTTTTCAGGCGTTAAATCACTTCAATTCTAGTTCTAGTGAGTCACTTTATTACAGACTAATTTTTCCTCCCTTCCCGGAGGAAAACTTTTCTCGAAGTGGAAAGTTTTCTGAACAGTCACTCGTTCAAAGTTCTAAGAACATACCTTAAGTCCTATGTTCTACTAGTACCCACTTAACTGAACTCTAGTGCCTGTACTAAGTAGATATAATTTATATATTAATGAAATTCTACAAAAAGTCCTATATGTCAACAAGAAAAGAAATAGAATATAGTTTACAGCATGATTTTTATGAAATACGACTTAGGCTGTCAGCATTTTGATGACGTTGCTACCTCTGACTTAGATAGCCGAGAATTTTAGAAAACGTCTCCCAAAATTTCGGACAGTTTAAAGAGTCTGATTTTGATATCGGAGGAAGCCTAGGTATTTCTTCTTCCAATTCTTGCAAGCATATGAAATTATGTGTTCTGCTGATTTAAAGTACGGTTTGAGCATGTTTTTGAGGTACACATGACTCTCGTCTTTCTCAGGAAACTTTACGACATAGTTCGTGTCTGACAGTTGTTGTATAACAGTTCCAGGTCCCACACAATGTAGTACAGATAGCTTGTTTGGTTTAGAAGTTTCTACCACCACTACCTCGTGACCAATGTTAAACTGGCGTTTTACCGCTTTTTTGTCATACCAAATCTTTCGTTTCTCTTTGGCTTTTTTCCTGAAGAATAACTCCTTATTTTTCGGTATATATCTAGACTTAGAGATTGTGTTACTTCTAGCTTCTTGAGAGTATGGTTTTAGTTCTTCACTTTTTTTTGTTGCTCTTCAATAAATTCTTTTGGAGATAAACTCATAAGTCCGAGCTCCGAATGTAGGGAATCTGTCATATGCGAAATCTCCTCTTCCTCCGTCAGATCTCCAAGCCGTTCCTGATCAGGAACATTCTTTCGGATCCATTTGTTGCACTTCTGGGCTTTGAGACTTCTCTTCGGAAATTTTCTTCTGAGCTCTATTTTGAACTACATTCACCTGGTAAATCTTGGCAAACTCATTATGCTTGGCTTCTTTAAACAGTGCGGCTGTTTTGTTGCCCAACAGATACATTCCTTTGTCTAATGATTTTCTTAGAACAGCAGCTTTAGTAACTATATCGCCTAAGTCACATTCTAGTTCTACCTCGGCTAAAGGCAAACATTTCATATACTCTTCTAATGGAGTTTTGATCCACACATTCTCATTTGTATACATCGAGGGCTTGACATACTTTTGGCAAATCAAGTTAACAGTCGCGCAGGTATCCCGGAGTATTGGCATTTCCACTCCATTAACCTTTCCTCGGATGATATATGGCGCCAGACCTTCTTCATATCCGTAACTAGAAGTTACATTAGATGTCACATATTCGACCTTCTTCAATTTATCACACTGATGTCTTAGGTGCGAAAGCGATCCACATTCATAGCAACGGGGTTGACGTCTTCTTTCGAACTCCTCTTCGTCGCTCTTTTCCACCTGTGGACCTTTTTTCCCCCACTTAGTCCAGTAACCAGGTAGTTTTTTCCGGAAAAAAATACAGGAATTGTTTTCTCAACGGTTTTATATGTTTTCGAGGGTGCTGAATCCGAATATCAACTTTGTGAACAAATTAGGGCATGGGAACATTAAAAAAAATCGAAAAAATCCAAAAATTGTACCCCTTTTTTTGGTTTTTTCCTTCTAGCAGGAAAAGTATTGATTTCCCAACAAAAACGTCAATGCAAAAGTTAAAGTACTCTAAACAAGCTAAATAAAAGTCAATTGCATCATTTATGTCAGTCTAATAGTTTAGTTGCTACAGCGCGCTGAAAATCAGGCAAATTCCGCCCGAATGTAGAAATCCAAAATTTTCACTTGCAGCTCGTAAAATAGTATAGTCGAAATAGAGTTAAGGGTGAAATTAATTAGAACACAAACTATTCTTGTTGCAAATGGTAGGAAACATGCTTCTAATGAACATACTAAAAATTGCAACCCGAAATGTCGAGCAAAATACGTTTATAGGCCGCCATCTTGAAAAAACGTTATTTTTTTTAAATAACAAGAAACCATAATAAGTCGAGTTTGATATCAAATTAAAGGAAATTTTATGTTGACAAAGAATATACTATTGGTTTTTTAAAACTTAAATATTTACAAAGATGATTTTGGAAGGAAACGATGAAAAAACGGTCGAAAATTTTCACTTCACGCGACGGAACCACTCCTTGTAATTATTGATATGTCCAACAAAAGTTTGCTGCTTTGTGACTCAAAGCCATGCTTCAATGAATAACAAACATGGAGTCCATAATATAAGCATATTGAACAAACAATCACGAAATGTACTAAAAGAATGGAGAAGGAATAACTGAAAGTCAAACATGGAACCTGGATCATTCGAAATGCATTGAAATAACTTATGCAATGAGTTTGCTGACCAGTGTTTCCCGTTGACCTAACTCATGCAAGAATAACGAAAGATTTTGTAGGTCTAAACAAGGTAATGCAATTATTTTATAGACCACAGTCCATTTACTGATTTTTCAAGTGCTTTGTGGAATGATGTTAATGGAATAACAGATAGTGCAGACAAGGGACGTAATTGAAAGAGATCAAACTAAGCTAACATATCTTTTAGAGGTGGAACTATATTGAAAACTGAACCATGCAGTTATGATGAAAATATTGAGAAAAGGACTAGTTATTGCTGGTGAAAAGTTAATGCGTTGACAAAAACTAAAGTTTTTTTTTTTTTAGATTGCACAATCGTCGCATAAGAGCTAGACGAGGGCAGGTTTTAAAATCTTCCTCCCGTATTAGATATTTAAAAAGCTTGAATATCCTGATTTTTATAATATTTTGTGGCGAATTGCATGTAATAAGTATTCTAGAAGAATGGTGTAGAAGGTAGCATTAAAATATCGGTATCATCAACTACTACAGTTACTTGCCTTTATTGGGCTATTTTCTTCGTAACTGCTTAGTCAGTTTTTAATAAAGTTCCATCTCTAAAAGGTATGTTAGTTTATTTTGAATATCTCTCCCGAACATGTCACGTTAGCCTTGTCTGCACTATCTGTTATTCAATTAACAGAATTCCACAAAGCACTTAAAATATCAGTAAATGGACTGTTTATAAAGAATTGCATTACCTTGCTTAGACCTACAAAATCTTTCGTCATTCTTGCATGACTTAGGTCAACCGGAAACACTGGTCAGCAAACTCATTGCATATGTTGACTTTCAGTCATTCCTTCTCCATTCTTTTAGTACATTTCATGAGGGTTTGTTCAATATTGCTTATTATTGGGGACTCCATGTTTGTTATTCATTGAAGCATGGCTTTGAGTCACAAAACAGCAAACTTTTGTTGGACATCTCAATAATTACAAGGGGTGGTTCCGTCGCGTGCAGTGAAAAATTTCGGCAATTTTTTCATCGTTTCCTTCCAAAATCATCTTTGTAAATATATAAGTTTTAAAAAACCAATAGTATATTCTTTTTCAACATAACATTTCCTTTAATTTGATATCAAACTCGACTTATTATGGTTTCTTGTTATTTTTTAAAAAATTGACGTTTTTTTCAAGATGGCGGCCAATAAACGTATTTTGCGTGACATTTCGGGTTGCAAATTTTAGTATGTTAATTAGAACCATGTTTCCTACCAATTGTAACAAAAATAGTTTCTGGCTTAATTATTTTCACCCTTAACTCTATTTCGACTATACTATTTTTCGAACTGCAAGTGAAAATTTTGGACTTTCTACATTCGGGTGGAATTTGCATGATTTTCAGCACGCTGTAGCAACTAAACTATTAGTCTGACATAAATAGTGTAATTGACTTTTATTTAGCTTGTTTAAACTTTTGTATTGACGTTTTTGTTGAGAAATCAATACATTTCCTGCAAGAAGGAAAAAACCAAAAAAAGGGGTAAAATTTTGGGATTTTTTCGATTTTTTTAATGTTCCCATGCCCGAATTGGTTCACAAAGTTGATATTCGGATTCAGCTCCCTCGAAAACATATAAAACCGTTGAGAAAACAATTCCTGTATTTTTTTCCTGAAACGCCCCTTTTTGACGACCTGGTTACTGGACTAACTGGGTTTTCTTCACTTCCTCCTTGAATTGATTTCTAAATCTTCAACCCACTCTGGGAAATAACAAGACAACTCATGAGCGTAATTTCTCCACAATTTTTCGGGAGTTTTCCGATGGCGATAAAAGCACTGCTTAAGTTTTTCACTGTTTAGCTTATATCTTTTTAAGATGAGGCTCTTTACAAATTCATAGTCATTTGCGTTTTCAGGTGGTTCTCTAGCCAAAAGATTAGATATTTCACCAGGTAGCACACCTAACAGGTAAGCAGTCCAATCGTCTTTTGGAACTTGTGCCATCTCAGCTTTTCTTTCGAAATTTATAAGATAACGACCCATTTCATCTTGTTTTTCGTCAAACTTAGGAGTTTTGTCTGTGTCAAATGAATCTTCGGACTACTTCTTACCAAATCCCTATTCGTTTGGGGCAAGAACTCCCTTTGAGTCAACTCCAGACGTTTTAACTCCAGTTCATGTTGCATTTTCTCCTTAGCCAACCTTTCTTGTCTATCATTATCTTCTTTCCTAATTCTATCTTCTCTCTCTTTCTCTTCTTTCCTAATTATCTCTTCTCTCTGTTCTTGTCACAATTTTCCTTCTTTCACCTCTTTCTCCCGCTTCAGTCGGTCATCGATAATACGTAGCAATAAAAATTTGACTTCGTCATAGAATTTACTCTTCAAGATAATTTGTTTTATCTTCGGAACCACACTGGAAGGCGGAACAGCGTCCCCTTATTCCTCGCAGACTGCTATCAAGTCCTGTTTTCTACCCTTAACTAAGAAAGCCATTTTCCAACTCGAAGGGTAACTTATCAAAATGATTTCAGTAAACTACTTTTATTTTTTAAGAAATTCAACTCAGCTAAAATATAACTGCAAAGAAAGTACTAATTTTATTTTGCAAATAATATTTAGCATTCTTATAACTGACAATATTTATGTCTTACAAAAATAACTTTCCAATGAAGCCAGAAATTCAAAATATATTTTAACTGAATTATATCATGCAGTAATCACGTGCCACTACTTAAATATATTTTTAAAGAACAACCAACTAATAAATCCTCAATAACTTTTATTTGGATAAAGTTACGATATATTAAACTCTATGTTGGCAACGACAACAATGTTTACGTGATTATTGCAGAATTCTACAAATTCCTAATATTTTCGAAATTTGAAGTAACGGAAACTTTTATCTCCTAAATGTATTCTATCAACACTTTAAATAAATTTTATTACAGTGGCAGTTATGTATATATATACTCTAAACATTTCGCTATGCTAAACGCAAAATCGATTTTATTTTCTATCAGGCAAACTATACTTCGTAGAACAATAAAAAAAAAATACCGTAGAGAGGTTTCGTGGATTACTTTACATAAAAAAATGTGGTTATTCTAGAATAAAGAACACCGGAGAAAACAATTATGGAAATTTTCGAAAATGAAATCTAACGAGCAGTTTTAGTCCCGTTTTGACCTAATTTTTGCTCAGACATACAGCCATTACTAGACCATGAATCTGGAATCGGTTTTTACTAAACGATTAAGAATGCCCCAATTTATATTCGAACGTAAGTTTGAAGTTTCAAAAATAATTCTTTCTATTTTTAATTAATTAAAGTCTATATTATCTTTGGCGGTATGGTTGCGCGATAAACAAGCCATCCTAGCGGCCACGTACCTCCGAAAACACGCCAAGGTTTGCTATATTTTCGTCGAAGAGCCGCATAGTAGCGCCGTTAACTATTGGGGGGAATTATTACAGCTTCTAAAATATATGATTAATCAAATATCTGAATAGACAGATTGAAAAAAAATGTCTAATTAATAAACGGAATGCGTCATTTAAACTTTTTGGCGTTTTTATTTAAAGAAAATATATCAACAACGCGAGTGGAATGATTGGTCTAGAAATGTAAATAGTCATATTTGGTTGCCGGATTCAGTTCAAATTAACATTCAAACATTTATATACACTTCGCTTTCTTTTGAAAAGTAAGAAATAATATTTTTTTGTTCTCGGAGGCTATACAACACCCCATAAACATTAAAATTATGTAGTCTATTTTGTAGCCATTTGCATTTGCATCTTTTGTTCTTGTTCATAAAACTTGTTCTTGTTAATCCTTCCTACCGCAAAATGCATCTCATAAAATAAATTTTAAAAAAAATACTGATATCCCTCCCAAAAAACTTTGTAAAAGTAAACAAACGCCAATCTCAAAAAAAAAAACCGATGCATTTTTTTATAACAAAAAATGCATTTATTTTATAACAAAAAACAAGTCATTATGAAAGTTGTCGCTAAAAAAGCCGTGATATAAAAAGAATGCCAATCTCTTATTTAAAACTTCTTGGTCATAATAAATAGTATAATTTAAGTTTCGCTGCCATAAAAAAAATTGCACTGTTTGAGGTTGGGTGCCATCTTAATCCCCCTAAAAAAATTAAATCATGCAAATGAATTTGAGTTACTAAATCAAAATAACGAAGGATATTTTTTAAAAAAAAACTTTAACAAATATATGATGTCAATACATTTATATAAAGGTATAGAGGGTGATTAATATGGACACCAACCTCAATTTCTTTATGAGAGCGATACTTAAATTATACTATTTATTATGACCAAGAAGTTTTTAATAAGAGATTGGCATTCTTTTTATATCACGGCTTTTTTAGCGATAAATTTCATAATGACTTGTTTTTTTTTATAAAATAACTGCATCGGGTTTCTTTTTTTTAAAAATTGGCGTTTGTTAACTTTTACAAAGTTTTTTGGGAGGAATTGTTCATTTCCGATATAAGACCAGATGAAAAACTTACCCCATGGGAAAACTAGCCCCGCTCTCCCCTACAGCTGGGGGGAAAAAAGCTCCACCCTTTGTTACTCGGCTGCTGTTGATCAGGGGATTTCACGAAAGGTGTCACTTTTCAGGAAAAAACGTATGGAATCGATTACTGGCAAAAAATTGTATAAGGGGTCATCTACATATAAAATTGAGTACCAACTTTTAAAAATTCCAATAGTAAAACCCAAATTTTTATATAAAAATGTTTATCACCTTCAAAATACTCCAGATCCAAAAAAAATAATTAATTTGCATTATTTGTTGATATATAAGCATTCAAAGTTGAACGTCTATAATGTTAAAAAAAGTTTCACAAACTTTTATTTATACCTCCACAAATTAAACTATTTCTACAAAGAATTGTTTTTCATTTCCTACTTCTTAATCTTCCAAATACAATTCACACAAGTTTTTTCATTATTTTTTTATTTCTTATATTTTTTATTTAAATTTAAATTTAAAAAATTAAAACAAGAATAGCAACAACTTTTTTCCATAAATCGATGAAGTAGATCAAATAATACCAAAATCCCTAAATTTTTTTATTCAACAACAATTATTTGACGAGTTATTGTAAAAAAACGAGTTTTAGAGACCGTTTAAGAAATAACTTGGCAAATTTAATCATAACTTGCATTATCGTTTGATGGTTGAAAAGCGTTTATTGGTAAATGATAAATTTAAAATGACTTAATTTAAAATTAAAACGTTTCCTCCTCTAGCCTTTATTTTATTTCTGAATTTTAAAATCCAAAAATTGTTTAAAAAACATCCAAAAAATCACAATATTAGTGAAGAAGGTTTAATTCTAGCATCCGTTGGCGAGATCATGTTAACCCTTTTGTTAGCTTGTCGTTTTGAAAAGACACAACATAAATATTTCTCTTTTTTTTATTTTGAGATTTCCCCATAAACGCGTTCAAAATTAATGCTTTAATATCTCAGCAAATATTCCAAAAAATATATTTTTCATACCTGGGGTATTTTAATGGTGACGAACATTTTTATAGAAAAATTGGGTGTTACCATTGAATTTTTCAGAGTTGGTACTCATTTTAATATGAAGACGACCCCTTATAAAATTTGTGTTTACTGTAATCAATTCCTTAAGTTTTTTCCTGAAAAATGACACCTTTCTCAAAACCCCTGATCATTAGCAGCCGAGTAACGAGGGGTGGAGCGTGTTTTCCCATCTGTACATAACCTCGCTGTGTTTGCCGATTTTTTGTCTAGGTTTTTCTATTTTTATACCAGAGGCTATGCAGCTTTAAAACTTTAAAAATTGGTACTTGCGTCTGTAGTGAAAATATTAAAAGATATTTCAATAATTAAAAAAAAAAATATTATAAAAGATTCTATCTTAGTTATTCCATACAATAGCTCTGTTTTCGTAAAAAGTAAATGCTATATGTCTATGTTCACAAATAAATTTGTTTAAATTATTTGCAAATTAGTTATTTATCAAAATATCCTTAAACTATGAAATCTATTTTTACATATCACTAAGATAAACAAATTTGTACTTTAAAAAAATAATGTATTCCCGATTTGTTTAAAGGAGTTCCGGAGTACAATTGGATACACATACGAGCTCGTTAAAATTGTGCAGTATAAAGTTTTGAGTTATAATCGTACATAGAGCGTACGATGTCGTTCTATGTATAAGGTAATAATTCTAAAGATAATCTAGGATATTTAAAAATTAAGATTACTATATTTACGATATAAGATTACTAAAGATACTAAGATTACTAAAGATACTAAGATTACTAAAGATACTTAGGTTAATAACTATACTAAGATTACTAAAGATACTAAGGTAGTTTCCAAAGCTTGTATGTTAAAGCTCTCCTCGGTCCGAGACTAGAAATAGGCAGCAGTAATTGTGTCTCCGTATAACCATCTCACTAATATGGTATAATAAACTCAGAAAAATCTTGGTAATCTCTCGGTGGTATTGCCGAGTTAATTCCAGATAGTTGACAAGTATGAAAACTGATAAAGGCATTAAAATAAAATGAAGATTTAGATGTTCAAATTAAAATCTTACCAATTATATATACCTATGTGCTTAATCTTAGGAAAATAATTGTGTTCAATCGCTGGACAAGTGGAACACAAGTATTGTGTAATTTCAATACAAAAATTGCGTTGATGACAATGAACACATATTTATACATATATTTATTATAACATATATTTATACCCATATTATAACACATATTTATGTTGTTCCAACACAACTGACAACTTAGCAAAAAAAAACTGTAAACTATATTGTTTTCTAAAATATGTATCAAAATTTATGACAATTTATGACAAAATTTGCGTGACGAAAAACATTCATTTTAAAGTACCGTAATAGAAATTTTTAAAGCTTTAGTATAGCTATTTATCTGAATCATTGGAAAGCATATGCTGATTTCTGAACAACATTTAGGAAGAATGCATGCGTGCTGCGCCTTCAGCACAATTTGTATACTATATATTTCTTTGATTTTTTTAAAATTTAACCACATAAAATATAGCTTTAAAAGATACCAAGGCACTCAAATCAATGTAATTTTGCATATAAATAAGGAAATACCATTCTTTGCATCGATACTTCAGAAAGAAAACTACAATACGTGATAAAACGTTAAAATATCGAGTTGGACTTTAGTTGCTAAATGATACACTTTATGCAAATTGCTTGGATATATAAAAAAAGTTTTCATATATAATGATTCGTTATTTCTTTTCCTAACCTAATGGCGCGTGTTGCTAGAAAAACTGCCTCGAAAAGGTTGTTTTTCGTTTACATGACAGCTACATAAGAGATCCTGGGAAAACAATAAAAACTTCTTCTTAACAGGTTGAAGCCTTTTTTTCCATGGTTTTCTATTACTTTGAAAATGGCAGCTATCAAAAACGTTGGTGCAAAGCAAGCTGCAAAAACAAATGGAGCGTTAACTTCAACCCAAAAAAGAAATTACAAAACTGGCAATCTCCTTTCTTTTCTGTTTTCGATTTCTTCTTCGCGATAGTTTTTTTTCTTTACCTAGTTTGAACTGTGGTAGGTAAGAATGGTAGAAAATGCTAGATATTTTACTTCTTTAGAAAAGGATATTTACTTTATATTATATTGTTGTATTACAATTTTTTCAAAGCTTTTAAAATTTCATAACTTTTGCCTTACGTAAGGCTTTTATGTATTTAAGATGTTTGAAGTAATAATATTTATCTTGCTGTAAAATATTTGAAAAAGTCTAGTGCTTTCACGAAATATCCGAAATACCTACTTGACAAAATACAATTTAATAAAAATTATTATTGTGATGTTATATATGAAATAAAATTCTAAAATAAATATTTAGATTTTTTTTCAAGTACTTTGCACGTACTTTTAAAATGGCACTTTGATTCCTTAAATAGATCGTATCAGAATTATACATTGTTTTGAATGTAGATAAACATCAAATTATTTCAGTGAAGCATTATTATTACAAAAATTCTAAAATATTCAAGGCTAGATGATTAAAAATTCTACAATCGTTGTTTTATATTGCTCATATAAATTTAAAGCGCAATTCCGTAGTAGCATAGTTATTATTTTTGTTCAAGTATATTTATTTAGACAATAAAACAAAAAACATAAGTTGCTTGTGTGCAAAGATCCAAATAAATTTTATAGCATAGAAACGTGACAACAATAGGCAAATAGGAGCTTCAAGTAAAAAATCGGTTCCTAATGATAACATAAGGCAACAGCTGTTGTGGCGCCTAGGATTTTAGAACTGATTTTAGTTACATTTGGGTCGTTGATTCAAATTATGAAATAAATTTTCTCTAACATGTCTACTTTTTGAGATATTCAAGTTTTGTTTGTCAAAGAAATGCTCAAGTCAGAAAAACAAAATTTTAATTTTGAACGTTTTGTAAAATGTAATATGTGTTTCTTCTAGTTTTTGATGATAAACACTAATCTGGGGTTTTCGTTTTCTTTACCTCTAACGGTTTTGTCAAAATATAACTTTTCATCTAGAAAAAATTCCATATTCCCGCTTTCAGATAAAAAGTAATCTTGTGGCAAAACCGTTGGAGAGTATAAAACAGGAAACAGATTCGTGTTTGGCATTGAAAAACACGTTAGAAACACATAGGCATCACTAATGTAGGATATATAATATATGGACTCATTTTGGTAAGTGTGGCCTTTACCTAAATTGGGCCCAGAAAGAAACGGGCCTATTCATTATTGGTCAAACCACATGGACTCACCTGGGGCACCTGACGTAAGACCATTTCCGATTATGTCTCACTTGCATCTATCTTTAGAGAAATTATTCAAAATAAGAAAAAATTGTAACTTTTGTGGCAGAATGATGTCAAATTAAAATGACGCATAATTTTAAACTTAAATTATGATTACTCTATAGTGTGGTGGAGTCAACGCCTGGTGGAAAACTTACCCCATGAGAAAAATAGCCCCGTTCTTCCCTATTTTATTTGTTTGATGACAATCGTAATTGGGATTCACATGAGTTGGTGATGTGCAAACCATAAAGTACAAAGAGAATTATTGCGTTTCTTTATTGTGCTGTTAATTTTTTAAATACTTAAAGAAATGCCGGAAAGAAAATCTTTTCCTACAACAAAAAAATTTAGGTGTATCTACTGTAAGAAAATTAAAGGCTTTGACTACCAAATATTGTTTTTCCGTATTTTTTTTAAATTTTGTTATGGTAGTAGTCGGGTACCAAATGGGTATAAGGGTGATTGGATTTTATGAAAGGCATTTCAATCATAATTAAAAGGCTGTCTATTAGTTACCCTATATGGCTGTTGTAACCTTTTGAACATAAAAATGAATTTTTAAAACCTCATTTCGTATACATAAATTGATTAAAATTAAATCGTTCCCATCGAAATTTTGTCATTATTTTTAAAGGTTAAAACGACACTTGTTTTTCCTGACACAGTTTTTTTTATTTTACTTTGACAGTATTCGAGTACCAGTGGAAGATATAAGAGTGGTTTTATTTTATCAAAAGCATTTTAATTATTCTTAAAAGGGTGTCTATTTATTGCCTTCAATACTAAATGTCTATCTCTTCCATTCACACCAAGCTACACTATATCACTATGTTTTACCGTATTAAGCATTAAACTTTATTTTAAAAAATTATATTAAATATCGAAACGAATCCCAATTACTTTTTAGGCTAAAATATAATTTGTTATCTAACTTGTCATTCCCCGTGACTCAAAATGATCGATTGTTCGATGCTACTTTTATATTAATCTCCTAAAAAGGACGTAAACTTTTCAGTCGAATGAATTAATTTGATAGACCCAAAGTAACTCATTTGTTCTTTTCAACGAGGAACACAGAGCAATTTCATTTTAATGTTGTTTTTTCTTCCCTTATCAAACCTAATCGATACAAGTAATATTGGAGAAAGCCTTATTCATCATATAACTAAGGTCTGTCGCCGTTTTTATTACTTTCTGCGCTCGTAGCGGAACAACACAAACGAATTCAGCAAGATATTGCGTTTTCGGATGTAACCCCTGTGTTCTGATATTTTCGTTTATTACACTCTAGAACGCTTAATTAACTCGGAGACATGAAATCGGTCTTAACGCTGTGTAGCACAAATGTCAAGTAATGTGTTTCTTATAGCTGATAACAATGAAAAGATACAAAGCAGCAGAATTTTTGTCAACAAAATTATGTCAATCGAATGCATTCTACGAGAAAACGCAAGTACGAGCTCCTATCTAGCAGAAAAAGTGTGCTTTATTATTGTGGTGTTTTGAAAATGAGGCACCACATCGTAACACCCAAGAACAAGTCTCCAAAATCACAAGATCCCTATTACAAAGTAAGCATCTATAGAACTTGTGTAGAATGACTTCAAACTTACCAGATCTACAACAAGTCAAGTTAGCCGACTAATGAGATATTTTACCCTGCTCAGATACATCATTCATATTTAAGCTTGACCTAAAAATACGTATGCTCCAACATGTTACACAGATGTATAAACTCTAAGTTTTAATATAATATTTTCTCTAAACCCTTTTATTAAACTCAGCGGCACGAAAGGCGATAGTGTTACAAGGCTTGCTGTGCGTACTTTTGCTTTCGAAACCAATACTCTTTGGTTCAAAAACATACAGTATTAACCATAATGGATGAAACACCTTACGAAAATAACCAATTTTTCCATTTCTCAAAGAGTTCTTAATCTTATGCAGTTTCAGAATTTTAAGAGATGATAGACATAGAACATATGTTTTCAAACATTTTGCCAAGAAGTTGTATGTCACTCATTCATTCATTTACGCTGGAAATAATAGTACGTATGGGGGGGGGGGGGGGCTGGATGTCTTCGAATTTTCCAATTTTTCGGGAAGTATTTAACAATTAATGAAACAGATGTTATGAAATATTAGCTTACATACTCTGTTTTAAAATATATTTAAAAAAGTAACAAAAATTAAATTTATCGGTTGTTTTATAGTTTTAAGGGAGTCCAGTAACTTGAAATTGGCAAAAATTTTACTTTTTAGTTTTATAGTATGTAAATATAATGTAACTAATATTCTACAATTCGCAAACCATTTAATAAAATTCTTTTTGTGCCAAAGAAGTTATGATCAATTTGATTCAATAACTTGATATTTCCGTAATGTTAAAATGAAACTTTAGATTTTTAGAAGCTAATATCTCTGGACAAGATTTTAATATTTTGAGCTATTTTTAAATGCTAAGGCTTTTTAACTATAGCACTTTAAACTGCTTACCTTACTTTTTTAAATACAAAATAATATTTTTAATAAAAGTATGCATTCTTTTAGTTCATTTTTGTCTTTGATTTTTTGTAAACAATGTTCAAAGTCGAAAATTCGTTGTTTTTTTTTCATAAAAATTTCGGTGATTTTTTTTGTTAATATTATTTTTCGAAAAAGTAGTGTATGTTATCTAAAATTGGCATGCATAGTTCTATCGGGGTAATAATAAAGAACCTTTTTTATAACAACGTGCAAAAAAATTCTCTTTTTTATATCATATTCATTCATAAATCGTTGCGAAAATGACACTTTACGTGCTTACGTCACAGACAGTGCCGAAAGTAGTACTTTCGGCACTTGTGCGGTAAAGTAAATAAGAGTGTCTGATTGGTAGAAAAACAAAATGATGTCATGAATATCTCCATGGAAACTAAATGATGTCATGAAACTCACTTATTTCTATTGGTTCATTACTTTTGCATTTTCTAATATCTCCATGGAAACTACAAGTACTACAAACATTATTAAAGGAAATTAAATAAGACAAAAGTAAGAACACAAATTTCACGCCAAACAATACTTTTATTTAACATGCATTTTTATAATAACATTTGACCCGGTGTAGTTATTAATATTTACATTTGAAGACAGTCCGGGAAGCATTCCTTCTAAGGAAACCTGAACATTATTTTGATTTTCATAACTAATTGATGCAATAGAAGAGTCTCCTTTGTTAAGTAAATTAGCCACTGACACTTTAGCTGCCACAGATTCTTCTATGTAGCCTTTCGCAACGGTAGATGACTTCCACCCACCGTGTCTCTTGAGGGTTGTAATATCACCGCCTTTTCAACCAAAAGCGTAGCTCAACTGCGACGAAAGCAGTGTCCTGCACTGTTAAAAAAAACCTGAAATTTCAGGAGAAAAATTACTGATTTTAACGGAACTTTCCCGTATTGGCTTAAAACGGTTTTTTTTCCATCTGAAAACGGGTTTTTTCCTTCTAAAAACGGAAAATGTCCGTAAACCACGAGCAAAGAGATGAAAACGGGTTTTTTCCATCTGAAAACGGGTTTTTCCCTTCTAAAAACGGAAAATGTCCGTAAACCACGAGCAAAGAGATGAAAACGGGTGTTTTCCATCTGAAAACGGGTTTTTTCCTTCTAAAAACGGAAAATGTCCGTAAACCACGAGCGAAGAGATGAAAACGATATTTTCCCGTTTTTAGAGCTGCCATACTTTTATTACCCTATATAGAATTGGCGATAATGCACTAAGAATACACACATCGAAACTCGAACATCAAATACCTGTTTTACGAAATGTTATTTATTTTTTTGAAATATTTTTTAGAAAAGCATCCAGCTATCAATTAGAAATAAAAAATTAACTTTTTTATGGCCGGGGGCTAACTGTATATATATAATTAAATTTGAAATACTTTCGATATCGCCGAACACTGAAATATGTCGCTAAATGTGGAAAGAGAACTCTCTATTGGCGACATTCATCTTCGAATCGTCGATCGAATCGAATGCTAATCACTAGAAGTGCTTGTTTGGGTTGGGGCCCGGGTGGCCTAGTGGGTTTGATCGCAGCCCATTACGCTAACAGTCTGCGCACTGTACCTGTTGCGGGTTCGATTCCCGCCTTCGCCCTGGGTGTACTTTCAATTGTAAAATTCTCTCTGCATTTGTCTTACCTGACGAAGGTTTATAAGCGGGTTTCTGATCAAGCACACAAACCGGAAAATACATGCACCAACCTACCTACCTACATACCTTGTTTGGGTTTTCCCGCGCTCTACTGATTATAAAGGTGAGTGTTAGTATATATAACTTATTTTGAAACTTTTATTATTTTAAATGTTGTGATACCTATTCCTTAAAAATGTATTGTCTAATAACATGCATTAATACAGTAAAGCACCGTTTATACGACTCTAAAGGGCAGTTGATTATATTGGAAAACTCGGACGATCCTATTTAAGAGAAGTTTTACGATTAAATCAAAACTCTATTTTATCAGGTATTTTCGATTATCCGACCTACCTACAGTCCCAATTAGACCGGATAATCGAGGTTCTGCTTTACAAAAAATAACGAGTCACTACTGCAATTTCCTGCAAATAAGCAAAAATTAAAGGCTTTAAAGTTTAATCGACCGATGCGTCCTGACTAAAACTATAAAAATAGCGAGATTCGAGACACTTGCGATTTCGCCAAGAACTAGCATATATTTTGAGTCATTAAAGTTTTGTCCTGACATAAAATTTAAAAAAAAATAAACTGGAAAGTACCACATATTTTGAGGCGTTATAATAAAACGCTTTTCTCTATAAGCACGCCCTGATGGATGTCGCTGTTTCAGGATTTCTGGCAATACGGGGAAAAGTCGTTTGCAGCGTTAATTTCCTAAATAAAGCGGCAACCTGATCATTTTTATGGGTAGAATCAGCAAAAGAACATTTTTCATTTCTTAACTATTAAAACAATAATCACTTTAATTAAAAAAGAAATACTTTTTACAAAATCAAAAAAATAAGCACCTTTAAAGGCACTTAAAATTGAAAACAAAAAAAAGGCATCTTCAAGAACAGCTGCGCACCCTGATAACATCCACAAAATTTTAATATTCGTATGCAATGTTAAAAACAAACATTTAATGACTTAAAAATTATTAATAATATATTGTGTGTTATTGTTTCTTATATAAAAAAATATCAGTGGTCTAACTATTTGAACATAATTTACAGACATTCAAACTTGTGTGGGTTTGGTTTTGGTTTGTCGGTTCTATGGTCATTTTTTGCATATCAAGCTAATTAGATGATGATTCGAACCTGCTCCCAGTGACTTAAACGCCAGAGCACTAATCATTCAGCCACCAGACGGGCAAATTTAATCTGGTGTTGTGGTTGTTGAAGATTATGGTAGATGGGGGCATTTTTAACAATTATGCTAATATGTTTATTTGTTAATTTTAATACTGTATTTTATCTTTTATTAGGTGTCTTGCGGATCTTAATACGAAGAGAGGATCAAAAGCAACAAAGCAGAATCCGGAAAACCATCTTCAATTACAAAAGAATTACTAATTTAGCAAATCAAACAAATGATTTTGACAAAATTTTTAAACTGTAAATACAATTAAAAGTATGTAAAATATATACAGTTTGAGAAAGTTTTTGAGAAAAATTATTATTTTACAATTATTATTCTTAATAAAAATATATGTAATCAAGTATAATGTTACAGTGTTGAATATCTTAACTTAATAACTTTGCCAACCTGATAATTAATTTTGCTGTATCAATGAACATATAATCTTTATCTTCTCTAATAAACAGGTGAAATAGGGTTCCAATCATGTCAAGTTAAAGTAAGATTTGCTCTATATCTGTATAAATTGTAAATTTGTTGAATGAGAAATTGAAATAAATAATAAATTGTGTATGCTGAAAAATTGTGTTTCAATCAATGTTTCTTCTGTTATGTATTTTAACAAGTTTAATTGACCTTGGTAGCGAATATTTCTGAAATTCGAAGAAAAAAATCTGTTTAGTTCTTAATATATACTAAAATATTGCAGTGTTTCAACTTTTTATATTAGTAAAAGTGTGAGCATGAAGTATGAATACCTTGAACGTTGAATTTTCAAGAGAACGGATACCTGCTGAAATGGCCATGACTCAAAAATGCTGTCTATGGAGAAAAGTCGAGAAAAATCTCAGAAAGTTATGCATATTTTTATGCTCTTTTTTGTAATTGTTATAATGAGTTAAAATTTCGTTTTATAAGTGCTTTGTAATTTTTTCAAAATGTTAAATTTATTGTTTTTCTACTAAAAATAGCCTTAAGGGGAAAATTTATAAAAGCACTTCAAGAGATTTCACTTTATTGTTGAGAAAAGGAGCATGAAAAAATATGCGTAACTTTTTGAGATTTTTCTGACTTTTACTATAGATGGACATTTCATTAGAAAAAATACACACGAGAATTAAAATAACGGGAAAATACGAAACGGAAAACTTGCTTAGATTCACGGAAAATATAAAACGGAAAACCTTAAAAACGAACAAATAAGAAACGGAACTTCAGTAGATTGAAGGAAAAAGGCAAAATGGAAAATTTTAATAACGGAGAAATAAGAAACGGAACTTAAGTAGAAACACGGGAAAATGCAAAATGGAAAATTTTAACTACGGGAAAATGCAAAATGGAAAATTTTAACAACGGGAAAATGCAAAATGGAAAATTTTAACAATGGAGAAATAAGAAACGGAACTTCTGTAGATACACGGGAAAATACTTAACGAAACGGGAAAGTCCCGGCAACTCTGCTGCCGGTACTTTCCCCGTTAATTTCAGTAATTTTTTTTTACAGTGTGTGTACGACTGGGGATCTTCTAATTTCAGGAAGAAGGCTATTTCCCTCGGAACTTTACCGATAGTATTTAGTCCCATGGGCTGTATACTGCATTTTCCTTTGAAATAATATACGAAGAAACGGTTATTTTTGGTATGAATGGGTCGGGGGGGGGGGGGGTAGAGAAGCATATTTTTTACAAATGTTAACTGCATTTGTATTACCAATTTCTCCGCAAATAACAAATGGTCGTGGCTTATCCATCTTACTGTTGCTTATTCTTATGATCCATAAGTTACCTTGATCATCGCATGTCGCCAATTTCCATTTTGCATAATTCGTCCCGGCTACACGCGCCAAAGATTCCAAAAAGCGCCACAACTTTCATTGAAAGATATTTGTCGTCAGGGGCATCATTTATAAATCTTGCAATGTCGTCTTCACTCAAAACTTTGGATTTTTTGGCTCTATAACCAACAGAGTTCTTCTTAAGAAGCGCCAAAAGTTTAGGATACAGTTTTACATCGACGTTTTCATGTACTAGTAATGTACAGCGACGCGTTTACCAATAGGCGTTAGAGGCGGCCGCCTGTGGCCCCAAGATTGCGAGGGCCCCCAAATTTCAAAATTAATAACAAATACCTAGACTTACAACTGTTTGCATACAAACATAATAATTGACCGCCGAATTGTCGCTTTTCCGTGTCTCCTATTACCGAACTATACAAGCGTGACATAAGGAAATCAATAGTCTGTTCGGATTGGGTTTTTAGCTTCCACAATACGTTTATAACGTAAAAAGTGGAAGGTTTTATAATCGTTCAGTCCGTCTGTCTGTCCGTCTGTCACCCACTTTCACATAAAGAACCACAAGTCTCACAGACAAGTGGGATACGTCATTTTAAAGCAAAAAATCAGATTAGGCTACATTCCAAATTTCATTAAAAAATTTAAATTAGAAGTTTATTTAAAATTTAAATAACTAAATTTTTTTTATCTACATTGAAATAACATGCAAATTCTATTTTTATTCATATTTTCACTGTTGTCATCCACAAGTCCCACAGACAAGTGGGATACGTCATTTTGAAGCAAAAAATCAGATTAGGCTACATGCCAAATTTCATTAAAAAATTTAAACTAGAAACTTATTTAAAATTTAAATAACTAAAAATTTAATCTACATTGAGATAACATGCAAATTCCATTTTTATTCAATATTTTCACTGTTGCCTTTTTTTAAACGTACGAGAAACTTTTGTTAAAATAAAAATACACTTTTGAAAAAATATTTATTTATGTGATATAATTCGGTTTGGATTGTTGTATTATCACAATAGAGTTCTTTTAATGGTTCTATATATATGTATGAAGAAAGATGCATAGAGAATTCTAACTTGGCATAAAAAAAATATGCTAAGTTTCGCTTTTATTTTTAAAGCATCAATTGTACAAATTATATATTTTTTGAACTGTAAATTAATTTAACAAACTATAAATAAGTGAATTTTCGAAAGAAATGTAAATGGGAAATTGTGGCGACAAAAATATTTATTAAAAAAGATTACATCATTATTCTTCGAACTTCAAACAAATTTAGCAAACGATAAAGTCTAATTATTAAATCTGAGAAAGAAGATTAATGAAAATAGTTAATTTTGGCGTTTAAAACTTTGAATTACAAATAGCTAAAGGCCCTGTTTTTATTAGAATTAAATCACATTTGCCATTCGCAACAATCGCTCGAGAAACTTTAATTCTTTTAGACAATAAATTAAAATATATTTATTTTTGCGACATCGATCAGTTTGAAATGACGTCAAATATATTTCACTACGGAATCCTTGTATGTTGATATGAAATGTTTTCATTCTATTTAAAAGCGAGGAATATGACATATTTATTCTTTAAAATATAAATTAATTTTTGCAAACGATAAGTAATAATTATTGAATTTTCGAAATAAAATAAATGAAACTAGCCAAATTTAGCTTGTAAATGTTAAATATAGAATTAATGTTGTGTTTGGCGCGTTTTTTCCTGTTAAACACAAATATGTGGAAGCGAGTTAAGTGACAGATTCTGTTACAAACCTACTTGTTTTTTTAAATGATGAGGAGAAAGATGTTTCCGCTGACGAAGTCGAATCCATGATCACTAAACTTACAACAAAGTACAGGGAGGATATTAAGTCTAACAACGACTGCAACGAAAGTGTTCGAGGCGAAATAAAAAAAAATTAATACTTGCAAGAAAAGAACACCTTTGGTTTCCAGCGGAAATGTATAACTTTCTGCAACACGGATTAAAATCGACTTTTCCAAGTGTGGAAACGCTGTTGCTTATTTATCTAACAATTCCGATTAGCAATGCAACTGGAGAACGTTCTTTCAAATACAAATACAAAAATTGTCGACCAACAACAGGTCAGAGGCCCAGCAAGGTTGGTCCAAAATAAATCTAATACATTACCAGTTTCCAATGACTCATTTTTCTTCTTAAAATCTTCTACTCTCTTCGAATGCACAACATAATCTGGTAAAGCTTTCCACTCATTGACAACTCTATTGTAAAAATAATGTTTTCTTACCTCCCTTCTAAAGCTCGATTTATTCAACTTCTGATCATGTCCTCTGGTCCGGCTATTTAAGGTAAAACCTAAGCCCTCCATGTCTCCCTGTTTTATGAACTTGAATAACTGTATTAAATTACCCCTAGCTCTCCTGTTTTCCAGGGAATACATGTTTAAAGATCTTAATCTGTTATCATAATCAATACCAGATAGACCCTTAATAATTTTTGTAGCCCTATGCTGAACTTTTTCAAGCAACTCTATATCTTTTCTGAGGAAGGGAGACCAAAACTGAACAGTATAGTCCAGATGTGGCCTTACCAATCCCCGATAAAGAAAATGCAGAAAGAAAAAGTTGTAAATGGAAAATAAGTATGTAAATATAAGGGCATTAAAGTATAAGTGAAATTCTTGTCTCTTGTAATATTTAGCCAAGACCATGGTTCTTTTTTTCAACCCCGATCGCGTCACTAGCATTTCATGCTCCAAAAAAGGGGAGGGGAGAATCCCAATTTATAAACTGGTTCATCCTTCATCATGCTTTTTTATTTGTACAAGTATTAAGATTTTTTAAATTCTAATCTCTGTTTTTTTTGGGGGGGAGGGGGGGGGGAATTCGGAAGCCGCCTATGGCCCCAACATCCATAAACGCGTCACAGGTAATGTAGAGCAAATCATTGAGTATTCAGACCATAGTGACGAAGATTTAACTTGCTGTGATCTTTTAGAAAAGTAGGCTAGCATCACCTTTTCGTTGCATACCATATTAATCTTCTTTGACTCCCTCCTGGCATTACATTTACAATAGACTTCTTCATACCGTTTTCTTGACTTTTCTGGAAGAAGATTCAACGAAGCTTCCTTAGCTGCTTTTTCAATGTAATCTGGAAGTTGGTCGAACATCATTTCAAATTCATTTTCACCCATGTTCGGTAGCACTAATGTAAATACTATTTTGATTCAAAATAGAAAATTATTTTACAACTTTTCTTTTACTACTTTGCATTTTCGAATATCGCCATGGAAACTAAATGATGTCATGAAAATCACTCATTGGTAGAAATACTTTTTTGCACGTTATTATAAAAAATATTGCAAGCAAGCACGTGCCAAATAATACTTTATTAAGCTCTTGTCATTATTTCACTCGACCTACGGTCTCGTGAAATAAAATCCACTATCGCTCAATAAAGTATTATTTTCGGCACTAGTTGCTTAAATAACTATTATAAATTTTTGATTACACAAAATGGAAAAATCGAAGAGGATTAGGAATTTGAAAATAGTTGAAAATTGGGTGAAAAATTTAAATTTTGTCCAATTTAGCACATAATTTAAAGCTTTTTTTTGTTGAAGAGCAGTTTTTATAGATGTTGCTTACGTATAAAATATTCGGAATTAGTAAGTGCAAAAATAAAGAACAATTTTTACGAGGTAAAGGACCCTCTTTTAAGAGTTATTTCTTGAAAACATTTGAAATATTATCTGGCCTATGAGAGTATTGAATACGGTTTTTTTCTCTTTACAATTGTATTATTTTCTTTGTAAATGCATAAGTGACATAAACTCTATAGAAATATGTGTGAATAAATGTATTCTATCATCTCTGAAAATTTAAAAACAGCTTAAACAAAACCCTTTGAGAAATTAGCATTTTTTCCGCAAGGTGTCTCATCCATTGCTCGTTTTTATCCAGGGCCCTGGAGCTGTATACCGACACCTGTCAATTTTTTATGAGAAAGTTTATTCCGTAACACACCCAAAACATTTAAATTATTCTAAATGTAAACCAGAATAGCGAAATAAATTTAGTAATTTTCGTCTTTTTTACATGAATTGTTAAATCTCTACGGTTGTATATAGCTAAATAAATACCAAATATAAAGAAAGCCACAAGAATTGCAAACAATCACTCATAGAATATAAGTGATATTGCACGAAAGACTCTTAACGCGCATCACAAACCGAATAGCTCTTTTTGCCACAAAGATCCCCTTCTTTTGCTACCGTGTAATAATTCATACGAAACATGCAATTATCATTAATATAAATCCAACACAAGTCAACAGCTGGGGTACTTCCAATCGTGTAATATACAATCCCAAATGGTACTTTAGGGAGGGGGGGAAAGAGAGTACAAATCATCATTCCGTAAGAGAAGAAAGGATTCTGCAAATTGCTCGACATGAATTTCGTTTCTTACATAAGCCAAGTGATTCTTCTAGACAAAATATGTTTGGTAAAAAAAAGCTTAGGATATTTTCTCTAAAATCAGTAATTGTACTATAAAAGTTTAAATGTAAAATTTCAATTAATTTAATTTTAATTCTAAAATTAATTTTCGAAGCTTATGGATTAGAGATGGACATTGGGATTATGATAAATCTGTTTCAGTTTCAGCAGAATAGATATACTTGTTTCATCGTTCACAGAGGACGAGCCACTAAGATGTGTTAGTGCACTGCCGCTGTAGAATCCAAAGTTTACCAAAGTCACAGTTGTTATAGTAATAAATGAATATTAAACTACGAGAAAGATATCTAAGATGTTCAAATTTTATCTAAGAAGTACGAAAAAATTCATACTGATATTCGCTATGGCACAAAGTTTTCTACATTTTGGAAATTTTAGTTATTTCAGTGTTTCCTTAATACTTGTTTCCGGCAATAATAATTGAATATAGTTGCTTAGTAATTGTTGAGCATAACATTCACTAAAATGTTTCCGTCATTTTTTAGGAGAATAAATTGTCATCTATCTTGAAAATAAACATTTAATTTCGGGAATTATTCCGAAACATATAGCGTTGAAAAACCATTATCGCGTGATTTTTAGGGATAAATTCTGAACGATTTTCGCACCACAAAAAATGCCCCCAAGATTCAGAAAAATGCTGAAATGAATTTACTTGTAGACAGTCATCTAGCTGTCACATCTATACCTCGAAAATAAGTTCTACCAGAAATACAAAGAATCGGAAAAAAAATAATAGCTTTTTTTTAACTTTTTTTTTTCAAGTTTTCTGCAACAGCAACCCTTTTATCCGAAAAAACTTTCTTTGACGCATATATTATCTGCTTGTTGTTGATATCTATCAATTGTTATACATTTATCAATTTTTTTTATGAAGTTAACCGTTCAGACACCAAATGTTAATTGAAAATTTATTGTGGGTTATAAAGCCCTCCAAAAGAAATATACTAATGAATAAAACCATAAGAATGTAAAACATGATAAGTGGAAAATAAATTAATATATAAACTGAAATCTCAAAATATAGAGTCATTCAAAGCTAAAAGTCGGAGAGTAAATTTTTGAAAGTACATATTAATTTTTGTTATGAAATGTTGTTGTTTTTTTCACTTACTTTTAAATGTTAAATATGGACCACTAAATATCTCACCATTGACAATCATCATATAGTAATTGAAAAACAAAATATCTGCCCTGTCTATTTCCATTAAGCCCAGTTTCGAAGACATTGAGATTGACGTGCTAGTAGTATTGATTGTCTATATCGACAATGATAGAATTCTAGTGCATGCAAGATATTTCATACTTTGGTTAGGAAAAAAACTTCAGAATTTCTACTTCTCATGAAGTATTCATTTTCAAATTATTTCTTCAATTTGTATTTGCTGAATGTTAATACCTTTGAAACACTTTACTTTTTGATAGGTCTTTTATTTCTAAATTTTCAAACTTCTTTTATATATAGTATACAAATTTTTATTCATAAACTTCGATGTCCTAATAAAACTATTTTTAGTACATAAAGATTTTTTCGATTTAAAAAAAATATTTTAGAAGATGTAATAGGAATATCTAAAATATATTTTTTTAAATCGAAAAAATCTTTAAAGATATTAATTCATGCCATTTTTTAATATATTATACATAAAAGTTACCTAAAATTATTAATATACTCCTGATTCTTTTTCACTTGATTTCTTTAACATATATTGCTTTGAAATAAAATGCCAAACTTTTTACAGTTTTTTTTAAAAAGAGATTATACAATAAAATTCAGGCGACAAAATTTTATATTATCTTTGTCATGTGTATCTTGACAATATACTAGTTTTATGAATTTCAATTGAGTGCATAAATCTAGCTTTTGTACCCCAATAATTTTTCCCTTAACGTGTTTAAATATACAATAAATCGAGCATTATGGAGTGGTACCGGATTATCCAAAAAAGAAGTTACATTATTCCATTCCTAACGTACCGTCGAAGCGGCTCCACGCGTCGGAAAAAGATTTGTTTCTTAATTTCTCTTCATAAAATGATCCCATCGTAAATTGTTTTACATGTTTGGAAAGGTGGAAACATTGCCTTTCATTTCTCTCTATATTAAAAAAAGTAAGCTCTTTTAAAATGTCCGGAGCCATAACACCATGAAATATTCATCTTAGAACTCCATTCTTTTTCTGGAATGTGAATACAGGATGAAATATTGATGTTACAAGTCCAAAATTATTCTGGAATATGCCTCTCCCTTATACCTCGACGCGGTTTTTTTTCTTTTTTCAAATTTCGAATTAGTTTTTTATTTAAAAATTGACGAAGTTTGACGAAATCGAAATCGTGGTTTTGTTCTGAATAACACCACGGGAAAAAAGATCAGAAATGCGTGATTTGTTACGTTCTTTTCAAAGAACAGTTGCTTTCTGCTCTGTTCTTTTAAAAAGAACAGTTGTTTAACCTGTTCTTTTTTACAAAAGTTGCTTTACACGTGGAAAAATTCAGGCAAATATAATTAAATTAAAAAAGTAATATTTATTACTTAAAAAGTAATACAACTTAAAAAATTTCGAATAATTTATGACAAAACTATTTTAAATAAACATTTAACAACACAATTATTCTAATAAACATTTTCAAGAAACAAACATTTTATAACAAAATTATTTTATTAGGTTAATTCTGCTAAAGTGGAATCACAAAATTTAATTAAATTTTGTTTGAATTAATTTTTATTCGTTTGTATCTATGTAAAATTTTCTTTTCAGGGCGTGTTAGTAAATTAGTGTTTTATAATTAAGTTTCGTTTGCATTAATTTTTATTCGTGTGGAAATGTGCGCATAGTATGTTGAATGCGACTTCAACTTTTGAGATGGTGATATCTCAGGAATAGTGATTCGTAACAAAAAAAAGTATTGGAATTTTTTTTTGTAGACAATTGCATGATCTTTAACTTTTTATAAGCTATTTTGATGATAACACTTACCGTTTACGAGAAAAATGCAAAAAAAACCGATATTTGCGACCTTTGACCTTCAATAGTTCATTACTTAAAAAAGTAATACAATTTAAAAATTTTGGAATAATTTATGACAAAACTATTTTAAAATCTTCGGATACCGCTCACACTCTTAAAAATTTAGCGAAAAAAAATTGAAAGGTAGAACACCAAATGCTTCTGCATAACATCACGGGGGGGGGGGGAAGGCGCCACTGCGTCATTTAACACCTTCAACGTACGCTGCGTAAGTTAATTAATAATGCGTAATTAATTTATGCTGCGTAATTTTAATAATGTGACATTCATTAATCCAGTGATGTTGCGAGCTTGCTCGCCTAGGGGCGCCAGCCGCCCCTAGTAATGTAAAAAAAAATGTCATTCTAATTTTGGCAATACTACAAATGACGTTTGTACTCTTACGAGCATTTAATGACAAAAATCTATTTCTTCCAACTTTTGTCTGGAACACCTAAAAAAATATTGAAAATAACTAAGTAAAACACTCTACATTATTCTTTTATTTAAAGGGATGCCTATGACACCATTTGTTTTAATCTAAGTTGAATACTTTTTATGCTATATTTAATTACTAGGGGGCACGCCCCCTTCTCGCTATCGCTCGCCAACCCCCGGGAACTGCTTGCGCAGTTCCCTCTGGATCGCTTCGCGATCCAGGCTCGCTTCGCTCGCTCACCGTTCATTGAAATATTTTAGTCTAGCCTTAAGGGTTAACCTTAAGGAACATGCCCGGCAATTTTTTCGCAAAATTCGTATCATGGCAGCCATTGGCTTCAAAAATCGCCAAAGATTGTATTTTAAGCGAATAACTATCAAATAGTTTAGTTTTTTTTTCTATGTATCCTGTTTGCATTACAGAATTTTATTTTGCTACTTTGTTTATAAGTTGATCCTGTCCATTTCTTTCATCGTTAAGAATTCTTAAATCGTATTAATGTATTTAAAATATTATCAATAATTAATTATTAAAATAACTCATTTCTTAAATTATTTTGTGTGCACATTGTTTTTGAACTTGCAGCAAACTGTTGAGTTCTGATTTTCTTATTTTAAAATATCGCTACGATCTACGATCGCAAATGCCACGATAATTTGTAATAAGGAAATCTTTCATGTTCTCTCAGCAGACATTTTCCGTTTTGAGCAGCATTTTAAGTAATTATTTGTTGTCATTTCACAGACTTGGCAAACGCACGGTTTGCTGTCATTTTGACTTGGCGACATTTTTCGACTGGCGCCAAATACGGACATTGTCTTTTAGGTTAACCGCCTTTAGTATCCTTTTAAAATAAAATAATTAAAAAATAATGTTTATAAATTAATGGTTATTATTGATAAAATATTTCGCTGCTTGTCTAAGATCCATTTGTAAATAAATTAGAAACCGTGGTAGGAAATTTGGGAGCCGCATAAGAGAATTATATATAGATGTTTTTCTGTCGGTATCGAACTATGTTTTGTGCATAATATTTATAGTTATTTTTCCCTTTTTCAAGCCATTCCTGAAGAAACCCTTTTTTGTTGTTTTCAATCGGCCATTTTGAAATTAGTATAATTTTTGTTCAGTGCGATTGTTGCCATTCCAGAGATAGAAATATAAGGAAATTTGGGCGCCTTATAAGAGTATTATATATATAGATTGGTCACTGGGAAACTTTTGCTGATGAATGCGGGTAACTTTGGTCCAAGATGTAACTATTTCTTTATGGCACTTTCAAAAATGTATGTAAAAGTGTATTCTGTTTAACTATTTTTGAAGAAGTTTTATTTTTATGATTATCCATTTTTGAAATTATTTTTTTTTTTAAACTAAACGATTTTAACCCTTAAAAAGATAAAGATAGAATGCAAGAAACATACAACATTCTAAATCGTTAAGTCGAAATGTAAACATTTTCAAATTCCTAATATATTATTTTTTCCCTTTTATAATAAAATCGTTTTTCTTTTTATAAAGAAATTTGTTATTAAATCTTGCTTCTAAAAATAAGTTATTTTCTCTTATAAAAATTTATTTTGCTTTTAAGCGACTGTCAATACTGGTATTCATAGTATAATATCATTCTACGATGCACTACAATGTAAATGTTAAGTTAAATACCATTTTTAATAACTATGCATCTTAGAACTGTTATTTTTAAGTAAAAACATTTTAATATTACTATTTAATTGATAACACAGCCTTTAAGGATGTTTAAAAGTATGTTTCTTATGTATTTCATGCTTGGATCAAAGTTACCCGTCCGGATCCTAACCGTGCTCTAATTTTTTTAAACTAATACCAATTTTTTATTAATTTATAAAATGCTTGGAAATTATTCTTAAAAGTACAATACTTAGAATGCATAATGATTTTTAAGTGTTTAAATCGTTTTTGTAGTTTAATTTTTCTTTTGTAAAAAAAAACCCTATGACTTTGGACCAAAGTTACCCGCACTGACAGTAGCTAGGGCAGCTTTTGCAAAAGAAAGCCACAAAAAATATATTTTTTTCACCCAAATATTTGGATGGATTTGATTGCCACCAGACTAGAATCTAATCCAAAACTAATTCTTATTCAGGAACTTTACATTTATTGAACGTTACATGAAGTTGAAGACAGTTGTCTGGCAGATATTACTATCAAAAATATTATAGGGAACTTAATGAAATAAAATATTATGAGCAAAATCTCAAACATACCTTAACTTTCAGGCCACTTAAAAATGAGAATACTTTACTCATAATGCAAGAAAAACTCAGCAAGTACTTTTCAACATTTTATTGCTATACACATTTGAAAATCAACATAAAACACTGATATACATTCTGGATTAAGTACAGAGGCACATAACACATATACACCAACTAGTACTATTTCTTGTTTAATTCATTTCTTGTTATATAGTCCATAAAGTCCAATGAAAACACCAAATCCTTATACATATATAATTTAAGATGATAAATATTATGTTTACACCTTGTATGAGCAGTGTGATAAAATGTTTCATAAAGTTTTGATAAATATCTATAGTCACAGAATATTTTAAACTTAACAGTTAAGGTATTATAGATAAGCTATATATAATATTTAGAACCATGCAACAAGTATAAAAGAAAAAAATTAAAGTAGTAAAGTACCTTTTAAAGAACTCCGAGTCATTTGAAAAATATGAACTAATAATTCAAACATATGTAATTAACTAAAAAAAAATACAACTGTTATACCCCATTGGAAATCAGCACATTTCATCATTAAAATTAGCAATTTTATCAACATTGAAACAGATACATGTATGTAAAATTTTTGTCAAAAGGGGAAACTAAATTTTTTTTAGTAAAAGTTGGTCATAAACAACCTATTTGATATTCTTGAACATAATTAAAATGTTAAATGAGGTAGATCACAAATCAGAAATGAATGAAATTGGGCTTAACAAGAAATACAGAATAAAAAAATAGTGTTTAATACAAAAGGTAAAAATAACTATATTTTGTTCTTTAGAAAATTAATCAACACGACCATACAAGACATAAAACTTTCGAGTCCAACTTTCAGACTAGATTTCCTTCTACATAGAATTGGAATGGCAGTTGAAATGGCCTGTAAGACAACACTTGATAAATGAACAGTATTACAAACAATATTTTTATCCCACATATACCAAATTTAATTTTTTATTGATACCAGTTATATTAAGGTGCGTTTTCTTCTACCATCTTGAATATTTATTATCTAAGGCTAAACGGTGACAAAGTGGCACCTGGCAAATTTGGATTCAGCATTAAATATATATATTATATATATTTCTTTAATATAAAGATTAACTAAGCAGGTAAATAAATCTTAAGAGAATTTATGTAAACCTAATAAAAAGAGAAATAACCTGATGGAAATTTTTTTATGACTAGTTAGGGTAACGGGACCTTTTACTTATATGATCAGTTTCATACTTTAAAACAATATTTTTTATCTAACAAATAAAAAAATATCCTAAAAAATTTTGTACCAGGAAAATAATATATCTATGCACATTTTAAATGAACTACTTTGCATGGAAATATATATTTCTCTAAGCAAACCTCATAGAAATGACATAACGGCAGCAATGTTTTCTTATTATAGTGATTCACTTTCAGAACCCATATTTAATTTTACACAGACAGTCAAGACTTATATATCCTGCTCAAAACAATTAGGGTAGCACTTTGCATACTTTTGTTACCCTTTCAGTCCCAATTTTTATTTTTTACTCTAAAAATCTAAAATTTGTTAAATAGATTTATTATGCATCCAGAATGAAATGGTAAAAAACATGGGTAAAAAATCTTAATTTTTTTAACTAAAATTTAAGGGGGACAATTTATTTAATAAAATTGTTTCAGAGTGAATTTTATTTCACCAAGTTTTTCATATTTTTATTTAATTAAAACAAACATTATTTAATTCTACAAAAGACATGATTTTTCCATCTAATGATACAAATGGCAAATATAACTTTAATGAAAAATGTATGGAAAATTTAATAAAACTTATTTGAAATAAGTGAGAGCTTAACTTAGTGAGAAAAAAATCACAAGCTGGATGATTCCAAAGGAATCATTGGAGGTGAAAAGATTTAAACCATGAGCTCCCCTAATTGTTTTGAGCAGTGTATGATAAATAGATACAAAATATAAACTCACCAGTTTCACAAAAGGTGCTTATGCTTTTTCCTTTTCTTTCTTATCTGCATGACGACTATCCCTAGGATAAAACTCTTCCAAGGTGTGTTGTGGGATTCGCTTAAGCAGCTCTTTAGGGAAGATACGCAGTAGCTGCCAGCCAATATCCAAAGAATCAAACACAGATCTGTTTTCATAATTACCTAAAAACAAAATATTAATATTGAGTATGACAAAACTAGGTAAGTATGTAAAATCGTATTAAAATTTGCTAAGAAATATAATGAATTTCACCTTGTGAAATAAAGCTTTTCTCGAATTTGCCCAAGAAATCGAGATACAGAAGATCTTCAGAAGTCAAAGCCTCTTCACCAACCACAGCCTTGATAGCTTGCACATCCTTACCAATAGCATAACAAGCATACTAAAAGGAAAACACATGTTTATAATGAGTGATACATTACATAATAAACAAGTTCAAAAAGAACTAAAATAGCCTACTTTCCTGTTACTTAAATACTTATTGAAATTCTTATAGGAAACCAAATAGGTTTATAACACTAAATCTATAAATAAACTTAAAATCTATAACCGTTTCTACACAAGATTTATACACATTAGAAAAAAATTGCCAAATACAGCATTCAGTAATAATTTAAATGTCTAAAAAGCCAAAATCAACTATTTTTATTTATATGCTTTCGGAAATTAACTTTTTATTTATTGCCTGCTTAATATCTTTGTAATTCAAAGAATAGTTAAATATTTATTAATAACAAAAAAACATGAAACTACTCCAAACTGCACTAAAACAAGTAGGTTTGTTACAAAATCTGTCACTTAAACCGCTTCCACGCAACATTTGTGCTCAACAGGAAACAAACTATTTATACACCTCAGAAAGAAATCTGCCAAACAGAGCCTTTAGCTAATTGTAATTAAATATTTAAACGATAAAATTAATTATTTCCCATTAATCTTCTTTCTCAGATTTAATAATTAGACTATCGTTTGCTTAATTTGTTTGAAGTTCGAAGAATAATGTAACCTTTTTTAATAAATATCTTTGTGTCGCCACAATTTACCATTTACATTTCTTTAGAAAATTCAGTCATTTATCGTTTATTAAATTAATTTACAGTTCGAAAAATATATAATTAGTGCAATTGATGCTTTAAATATAAAAGCGAAACTTTGCATATTTTTTTATGCCAAGTTAGAATTCTCTATGCATCTTTCTTCATACATATATAATAAACCATCAAAAGATTGTTACAACAATCCAAACTGAATTATATCGCATAAATAAATATTCTTCTAAAAATGTTTATTTTTTATTTTAAATAAAGTTTCTTGTACGTTTAACGAAATGGCAACGGTGAAAATATTGAATAAAAATGGAATTTGCATGTTATTTCAATGTAGATTAAATTTTTAGTTATTTATATTTTAAATAAACTTCTAATTTAAATTTTTTAATGAAATTTGGAATGTAGCCTAATCTGATTTTTTGCTTCAAAATGACGTATCCCACTTGTCTGTGGGACTTGTGGTTCTTTCTGTGAAAGTGGGTGACAGACGGACTGAACGATTATAATACCTTCCACTTTTTACGTTATAAACGTAGTGTGAAAGCTAAAAATAATGTTAATTAAAACAAATCAGAATTTTATGCAAAAAATATAAAGCCTTGCTGCTTTCTTAGTAAACAAAAAATGAACAATCAAAGAATCACATAGTGTAAATTTTATGATGTCAATTCCAAACTGATTATAACAAAAATGAATTTTGCTTCAAATGTTGTCTTTAAATTAAGTTTCTTGTGCCATTGTTGATTTGGCAACAGCGATTTAAATTACTTGAAATTAAATTTCAATGGGGAATTCACCAATAGACAGATGTCCAAATGGACATACAACAGACGGACAAAAAATATGAAAGTTGGGTCTGTGAGGTAATACCTTTCTAACAAAGAAGTATTTTTAAGATCCTACCAGGGTTTGAAGTTAACGGTTGCTAGTCTCAAAATTCCACCAGATCTTCCAATGTTGTGACAACCAAATAAATTTAGTTGCAGTTATTGCGAATAGTTTCCCAAAATCGAAAATATTAACCTATATTTTATCTTGGTTTCCAAAAATCTTGCTAAAAATATTTATCTTAAAATCACAAATCTTCACCAATCCTAAATTTGTCAAACTATTGCCGTGATCATATAATCGCAAAAATTAAGCAATATTAAAATCGCACATCTAAATTGGGAAACTATGACTAAATTCGCAAAATCCACTAATTGCGGCTGCCGTAAAATCCCAAAATTATGGGGATTGTTAAATATAGAAACTCTGACATTCCAAAAACTTTAAAAACTCAGGCAACCGTAATATCCAGAAACCTCGGGTGTAATAAGTTGTGATTTCTTAAATTTTGGAACTCTAGTTATTCTAAAATTGCAAAACTTGCGATTCTATAAAATAGAAATTTTCTACTGATTCTATAAGCATGCAACTCCGCCGATTTTCAAATCACCTAGTTGGGTGATTTTAAGGTTGCATGCAGAATTTCAGACTATAGTTTAAAGATTTTTTTTAAAGTACTTTTTTAAATAATTACAAAAAATGTTCCTAGGTAATGTGCATTTGCACCTAGTTTTAGCTTCCACGCTATGTTTATAACATAAAAAGTGGAAGGTATTATAATCGTTCAGTCCGTCTGTCCGTTAATCACCCATTTTCATAGACCGAACTACAAATGCTACGGACAAGTGTGATACGTCAAAAAATTCAGCGCATCCAGATTAGAATATATTGAAAATTTCAGAAAAGAATTCAAATTCGAAGTACTTCAATTATTTAAAAAACTGCAAAATTTAATGCTCATTTAAAAAGCATACGAAGCCATTTTTATTAGAATTAAATCACCATTGCCATTCTCAACAGTCGCTCGAGAAACTTTAGTTCTTTTAAACAATAAATTTAAATAAATTTATTTTTGCGCCATAAATCAGTTTAAAATGACATCAAATATATTTCACAAAGAGATTCTTTGATTGTATGTTGATATGAAATGTTTTCCTTCTATTTAAAAGCGAGGAATATTAGCAAACAAACAAATAATTAGTGAATTTTCGAAAGGAATTAAATAAAACTAGCCAAATTTAGCATGTAAAATTTTAATATAGAATTAAGGCTGTGTTTGGCGCATTTTTTCCTGTTAAACACAAATGTTGTGTGGAAGCGGGTTAAATGACAGATTCTGTTACAAACCTACTTGTATTAAGTTAGTAGCACAGATTGATCCTAAATTTCTGTACCCAATTTTGAACACTGGATCTGACGGATATAACATATATTGGAAGAGGGGTACGGACGGACATTTTTTTTTTCATTCTTTCGATTGAAAAAAAAGTAGGCTAAAAATCTACAGTACATGTGCATACATTAACATATTTGTCTTATGGTGTTTCTTCATTTTTAAAATTTTCAAAATCAAAAGATTACCCTCTGATACTTTCTCATTTCTTTACTTTTAGTAAATGCACACAAAAAAGAATTTACAGTAGAACCTCGATTATTCAATCAAATTGGGACCAGAGGTAGGTCGGATAATCGAAAATTCCGGATAATAGAGAATTTTCATTAAAGTACAGAGGAGCGCCGAAACCTATGGCCAAAAGTCTGCTAACCTTAAATCTGCCCACGTCCGAAATCCGTGATGGTTGTGTAGAAGTCCATATTAAATTTTAGGGTTAAGTTATCTCTGAGACTTCCTGGCGAAAAGAAAGTGATAAAACATTAATTTTAATTTCTGAGTGAATTCTGGGAAAAGTGCTTATTTTTTTGTTTATAGCAGAGATAGGGAGTGCCACGATTTTTCCCGAAAATTTAAGATAGCCAAGAATTTGCTTTTTTAGTAGCTTAAGTTTTGACATCTTAAAATCAAGACAGTTTCCCGATTTCCTAAAACCTGATAATTTCCACAGTTGAGAATCGGTACAGAATTCCAATTTCAGAATCACCGGATAATTTCGATTTCAAAATTGTCGGAGATTCCCGACTTTTGAATCGCGGAAGTTTGTCAATTTCAGTATCGGCGGAGATTCCTCACTTCAGAATTGCTATATATTTCTGAAAATGGTTTCTTTTGTAAACAACCACAAATGACTTAGTTGGAGTTTTTGATTTCCTAAAACCTGATAATTTCCACAGTTGAGAATCGGTACAGAATTCCAATTTCAGAATCACCGGATAATTTCGATTTCAAAATTGTTGGAGATTCCCGATTTTTGAATCGCGGAAGTTTGTCAATTTCAGTATCGGCGGAGATTCCTCACTTCAGAATTGCTATATATTTCTGAAACTGGTTTCTTTTGTAAACAACCACAAATGACTTAGTTGGAGTTTTTGATGTTGACTTAAGGATGGGCGGTTAACAGAGAGTTCCGGATAAAAGAGGGACGGATAATCGAGGTACTTCTGTACTTCAAATTTGGATATTAGTAGCCCTTGCCATATAATTTCATTTAAAAATATATAAAAAAAAGTGTCCCTATTTAAACTTTGATAATTATCTAGTAGAAGAGCATACAATTTGCTACAAGATTAGAATTTACTTAGATTTTATTATTGCTATACTTAGTAAAGAAGAACAGCCTACTTTTGAAAAATTTACTTAACTCACACATACCATGAAATAATGGATTTTATATGCTGTGTATTACATGCATTAAAAGTGTGTTTGAAAACCAAAACTTCTTGTAAACTGAGAAAGTAAAACTGAGAAATTCAAGCATACCAGTTGATTAGACACATCAGAATGGTCTTTTCTTGTCATGTCTTCACCAATGGCAGATTTCATCAATCGAGACAAAGAAGGCAACACATTGATAGGAGGATAGATCTATAGTAAAAATATAGAAACTTGAATTCATCTCAACAGTTTTTATATCAAATGTATTTTCTCATTCTTTTTCATTAAGTCCATACCTGTCTGTTGTGCAACTGCCTGTCGATGTAAATTTGACCTTCAGTAATATACCCAGTCAAATCAGGAATAGGGTGAGTGATATCTTAAAATCAAAAATTAATATAAATTGGAAATTCTTTTAATATTATTTTTCAAATATAATTGTAAGGGTTAGGTAAATTATTAAAAGCATTTGTAACAAAGTCTTTTTAAATATTAATAAAAGCTTTTATCTTCTGAGAATAATTTGTTAGTCCTGATTGTGGAGACATTTTGTAGTTTAAAAATTAGTATATGAATATCACATCCAATACATAAATATCACTAAAGACGTTAAAATAGTCAAGACTGCACTGAGCAGCTGAAGAACGGTTTCTACACATATGACTTGAACTACCTTACTTTTAAAATACTGTATGATTGTAACCAATTACAGTGTAAGTATGAGTCTTTTAATACAAAAAAAGTATATACAGCCAATGATCTGCACATGGCAGAAGATAGCTTAAAATGTTTTAAAAATTGACCACATAAATATGCTAAAATGATGCAATCATAGATATGTTAAAGGAGAGAAATAATTGTAACAATTTATTCAATGTTCAGCAAAATGAACTTCAAACTGCCCCCAAACCACACAGAAAAAAATCAGCTAAAAAGTAAATACCTTCACAATATAACAGATCTCACTGTAAACATTAATAAAACTATTTTTTTATAAGAACAAAGGCAAATTGCAACTTACCATCGTTAGGCATAGTCAAGATTGGAATTTGTGTGATGGACCCATTTCTGCCCTCAACACGTCCTGCTCTTTCATAAATAGTGGCCAAATCGGTGTACATGTAACCAGGGAAACCTCTTCGTCCAGGTACTTCTTCACGGGCAGCTGATACCTGTTTTAAAATTTAAAGTGACAGGTTTAAAGTCCATATTAAACTTTGATTCAACATATAACTAACCTTCCGAGCGGCCTGGAAATGGGCAATAATGTATAGTTGTTTTCTTGCATAATTTTTAAATTACATTTATTTTGAATAAAATATTTGTTTAAAGTATTAGAATTAGTTTTATTTTTGAAGAGATTATCTTAAAATAAATTCCCAAATGAAAAAAGTTCATGATAAATAAAAATTCATTGTTTTGAAAATTTTGAAATTTAATGTTATTGTAATAAAGAATGATGCACAAAATATGGAAAAAGCTGGGTCTGCCGCTCGGAGGGTTAAAAAACTTTTTTTAGACTACTACTGTTAATTGAACATAGCAATTTTTTTTAACTGCTTTTTTAAGTTTACTGTAATTTTCTGAAAAAAATATTAACCACTACAGTAATGCATACCTAAATAAAATAAAGTTAAAGAATGTTGTTGGTAAAACACAATAAGTTGATTCTCCTGCTGTATTACTTTCAAGTTTAACACAATTTACCATTTCCTATGTGTTAGTGTTTGGAGCAAGAATGGTACTATCGGAAAGTGTACAAGTCATGTATTTTCTGACCCAAACCAAATGTTTTTTGAGTAATAAATACAACTATTTACAAAATAATTTTTTATAGAGTACCCCATTACTATAATGCGCATCAAGACAGTGCATTCAAATATATATTGTGCCTCAAATCATGTGTCCCAAATTTTCCTATATTTTTTTATATTTTACTTTTCTGTAAATCCGTCACATAAATCTAAAAACTTTATAGTAAGTAAAACTGCAGACCACTTTTATCTCTTTTGAAAGTTTCAGATATGCAGAATACTTTGTAAGTCTTCTTAGAGGAGTTAGTCTATCAGTAGTAGAAGTGAAACTAAATGTGATACAACATTTTCTGAAATCTAGGCTAAGAAAATAATTTAAAACAATGGCTGATAATCGGGATTTGGATCATCCACCGTGATGATGACTGATGCTACCTTGGTAAAGCACTATTAGTAAAGTAAAGCTTTTAAATCTTTTTTTAAAAACATGTGAAGTAAAGCCGTCTGAAACCATGCTTTTTGCATTAAATGAAAAATCATACATTTAAAAAAATTAAAGTTGATGGTAAAAGTACTGCCTTATTCCCATTGTTCCTTTTGTTTAGTGTTTACCATAATTTAATATTAAGAATAAGATTTTATTTCAACCATCTTTATGGTACTTCTGGGGCAATTTAAAAAATGCATAGTTACAAATGGATAATATCTAACATGTCACTTGCTAGGTACCACATTCGGTTATATTGTGCTTTTTAAATTGTCTCACTGCGACATATGGCGAAGGGTTACTGTACAACATATTCACAACTATATTTTATAATTATACAATTTTCTATTATTGGCTTAAAAATATTTGATTTTTTCAAAATGCCTTAAATCAAAAAGTAAAAATACAGCTAAAGAATTAAGTACCTCACGCAAAGCTTCAGCGTATGAAGACATGTCAGTAAGAATAACCAAAACGTGCTTTTCACATTGATAAGCCAAATATTCAGCAGTTGTTAAAGCCAATCGAGGAGTAATAATACGTTCAATGCTAAAAAAGGAAAATTTTAATAATTAGAAAATAATTCATTTGCATTTTTTTATGATTACTAAAAAAATTTTAATTAGTCCTATCATTGCCACTAAACAAAATTAATATGAGCAAAAATTTTCATGTGTGATATAGTTCTAAACATAATATTCATAACATCCATAAACATAGTGCAAACTTTAAAAATGAAGTTTTAAAAATATAAGTGAAAAACTTTTTATTTTAAAAAATATAATTATCTTACGTAGGATCATTAGCTAAATTTAAGAAGAGGCACACATTTTCCATAGAACCATTTTCTTCGAAATCCTGTTTGAAGAACCTAGCTGTCTCCATATTGACCTAATAACAAAGTCAACAAAAATAACAATTTAGATATTTACAATATTAATAAACAATTTTATTTCTTGCCGTTTAAAAAACTTTCATAATTCATCTTATGGTAAATATTGTGTTACTCTAATTATGATTTTAGAAGAAATAAAATAAACCAAGATTAGTATAATCTAAAGCAATTACGGAAAAGAAAACAGTACTTACACCCATGGCTGCAAAAACAATGGCAAAGTTATCATGTTCTTGATCCATTACATCTTTATTTTGCTTTACCAAACCTGATTGACGACAAATCTGAGCAGCAATCTAAAAGTTTTGGGAGAACATGCATTAGATAAATAACAACTAAGTTGAATTTAACTAGGTAATATATAAACTATTTGTCCTAAGATATAACAATAGGAAAAAAATATGTTATGAAATAACATAAACCTTAGATATCGTAGTGATTTTCTCAAAAGTTTAACTATCATTACTAACAAATTCATAGGAAAAAGTTAGTCTTATATATTATGACTAAGCCTGAATTCGGCCACTTCGCGAATTGGCCGGCCAAAACATGAAGTGGCTAAGAATGCTGTAAATTGGCTGGCAAATGTCCAATCTTTTCTTGATTTCGGGAATCGACCGACCAAATTCCGGAGTGGCATGGGAGGATCAGCCAAAGTTGGAAGAAGAGTTCAGTTTTAATGTGGATTTTAATAAAAACTGTGTACCCAAAGATTTTTTTTATTCTAAATTCCTGTCTTTCCCAAATTATTTATGAAGTCAGTTGTTTATAATAACATAGTGATCAGAGTTCCAGTGAATGACGTGATAACTGGGTTCAATTCAATAACCTCTTGATTTTGCATAGAAATTGTTTAAAAAAACTACAAAATTAATGTGAATTGCTGTTTATGTAAATAATGTACTAAATACACATTTTTTTTATTAACTTTTAGTGAGAGCAAAGAAAACTGTGTGAATGTTTCAGAGCCATCCAAACAACTGACAGCATATGAATTGCGAAATGTAAAAAGTGGTCAAGTCCACAGAAATATATCAGCAAATACTTCTTCATTTACTAAAATTTTTTAAAAAGAAGCATTGTAGGAAAACTCTCCTAAAGACTCACAATGCTGCATTTTAAAACCAAAAACGACATCAATATAGAAGCTGCACAAAACAATGCAATTGTATTATCAGGTAGGTATTTTAAGGTAGCAAAATTTTTTCATAAAACATTTTTTCATATTTTACATTGAGAGCATCAAACAATTTTGAATATAGCAAAATCACATCCCATTAGAAATCTCTTCCACAGAGGATATGACCAAAAAACATGCCAACAATGCATAGATTTCATAAACAGCTAACTGCACATAAGTAACCATGTTTAAAATTAATAAATCCATTTTAAAACATAATAGAAAACTGTAGAGCAGTACTTCGTTGTGAGGCAGACCAGCTGCTGAGAAGATAGGGATCTTTTGACCTCTAGCTATACTGTTCATGACATCAATGGTAGATATCCCAGTTTGGATCATTTCTTCAGGATAAATACGACACCAAGGGTTGATAGGTTGACCTAAACAAATGGTTTTAAAATGAGGATTATTGCAAAACACTCATAGCAACAATTATATTAAGTGTAACTCAAAATTTCACTATAATAAAGGAACATACTTAAAGACAAATACTTAATGTTATTAGAAATTAAACACCAATTTCAATGGTCTTCAAATTCACCTTGAATATCAAGAAAGTCTTCGGCTAACACTGGTGGTCCTTTATCAATTGGTTTACCAGACCCATTGAAGACTCTGCCTGAAATGTCAACAAAATACACATTAAAAAACTAATTACAGAAATAGAAACTATGTAAATTATAAATTATACATGTATAAAGTTTACTATGTTTAAGTAATAAAAAATATTGTAAAACTAGCTTGCTCGTCAATATGCCTGTCCTAAGCCCAGGTAAATTGGGGAATGTTGGTCGTGGGGCTAACCACCCCACACCTTTAAAAAAAAAACGATTAAGAAATCTCAAGAAAACGATAAATCCGGACCACACTTATTGAGGCCGACTAGGAAACGAATTAAGGACGACTTTTGTATCTTGGAATTACGAACCTTATATCAAAGTAAAAAGCTGCAAAATGTAATGGAAGAAATGCAAAGATATAAGGTAGATCTGATGGCAGTGCAGGAAGGTAAGATGGAACAGAGAGGGGATTATTGAGAAGAACTACACTGCCTTCTATAGCTGCCATGAGAAATATCACATCTTTGGAACAGGCTTTTGGTGAGCAAAAATAAGCTCTAGTCATCGACTTAAGGCATTTCCCCAGCTCTACAAGATCAATAGAAAGAACTTTCAACTACAGTTATATATTAAACTCACGCATCAATAAAATAGATGCTGAATGAACTCTTTCTCATATGATTTAACAGTTCACTGAACAAACTTCCAATAAATGACATCAAAGTTTCTTTGGATGATTTCCATTCAAAAATTAAGTATAAGACTTTAAAAATAGTTATAAATTAATAGCCTAACTAAGTGAAAATGGCTGACAACTTGAACTTTCTGCACGCATGTGTTGGTACACTGTACCTACAAAACATATAAAATAAATCATTTGAGTCATGACAAGCGCTTTCAATCAATTGATCATGTGTGATGATCAAGACACCTTTTATTTCTAGACCTGGGCCCTTAGCAGAAGTTATTGTACAAATGGACTCAGATCGTATTACTTTGCCCAAAACACGAATTTGTTGGCATACACTACTAACAAGAAATTAAAATTAACATAGTTCCTCAAAATTTGAGTTTTAATCAAATGATAGCAATCTCAAGACAGCATTACAGATGCCCGGCTTAGGATAGTTTTGATAACATGTGATAACTATGCATCTAGTTGGAACAAATAAAGGTCGGTTCGACATATCAGTGCAAAAGTACTAGTGAACCTGCATACAAAGTAATATACTTTAGAAAACGAGATACTGGTGTCTGTATGGACTAAGAGCGTCAATGCGGAAGTTCTAGACTGACAAAATATTTAAAAAGACTGGTTTGATATGAGGCAATCGCATGAAAGAAACAAATGCTACATCAGCATCAAAGGAAATTCAGTAGACAGTTATAATGAAGCCAGAAAAAAGGAAAATAAAGTTTATAAAATATAAAAACAGTTGTTTCAAGAAGAATTTCTTGGAGATACTGAGCATCTGAAAGGAAACAATGAAAGCAGAGCTTTCTACAGGTTAAGGAATAACAGCCGAAAACTTATATCCTTATATCATACGAACCTTAACTTGACTATAAAACCAGAACTACTTTTTGCAAATATAAGAATAGACAAATTGTTTGTAATGGGGCTAATACATCAGAAAAGTGGAAGGACTACTTTTGCGATCTACTTAACACTATGCAAGTGAAGACCCCAGTCCACACCAGTAGCAAGCCAAACAAGCATAGATCGACATACCTCCGCCCTCCTTAAAAGAAGTAACATCAACTCAAAATAAAATGAGTTAAATAAAGCGACCGGACCTGATTGTATTACAACAGAGGTCTTAAAAAAATGGGGGTCCTTCTCTAGCAAATTGTGGGATAGTCCGATCAATCGTAATAGTAGAGCACAATGTTCTCTGTGTTGTGGTATCATCAAAATAGAGGATGGTTGTGACGAGAGCACGCTCAATCCCACTCATGGGTCTCAGACACCAATCAGGAACCATCAAAGATATATTCCAACACGTTTTGTGTAATTACAAAAACACTTTATTCACAAGTTCAGAAAACACGTACACTTATCTTCACTCTATAACACTGAAGCCAAAAATATGAGGATGAAAGAACACTGCCATACCAGGGTAGAGCCGGCTATGTTTTGGGGAGCTGACACTTTTCTCAATCTATTAAAAGGAAGATTGAGCCAGCTTTAGAATTCACTTATAAAAGAACATTAAAAAGAAAGCTTCTCTTAGCAAAACCAACATTAAAATGTTTCCGCATTAAAAACTATAATTTCCACTCCCAGATCTATTCGGCAAGCCACCAGCTCTGACACCAAACATGCCACACCTAAAAAACGGCTCCCTATCTGCCGAGAGGATATGAAGACAAAAGCAGCAACAAGGCCACAAGAAACAAACATTACACGGCCATCACAGTGTAGTGTACTGAGCACAATACGATCACGGGCGAAAGGGGAAAAATTGGTAGGCAGTGTCAAATGTATATGATACAAATATTCTACGTAAGGGCATATTTGGGAGGACAAAGTCATGCCATCAGACTGGTCCTATGGAATATTATGCCCTATTAATAAAAAAGGAGACCCAACAATCTGCAAACAACTACCGAAGAATCAGTTTGTTGAACTACATAAACAAGGTATTCTCAAATATACTGTTTGATACTTTTTCCTCCGGTCGAAAACGTAGGAGAATATCAGTGTTTTAGGAAAGGTAAATAGGCATGCGAACAAATCTTTAACCTGTCAAATAATGGAAAAATCCAGAGAATTCGGAATGGACCTACACTATGTATATATTGACTTCAAGGCTGTGTATGAGAGTGTTGACAGACAAATGCTTCTAAATTCTCTTGTAGAGTTAAGAATTCCATAAAAACTTATCCGTCTTATCAAGCTAATGCTAACAGAGACCCTGTCATGTGTAAAACTATCTGGGAAACTCACTGAATACTTTGAAATTAAAAATGGGATGAGACAAGGCGATGCTCTTGCTTGTCTGCGTTTTAATCTAGCTTAAGAATTAGCAATACATGATTCTGGAATTTATACTAGAGATAAAATTTTTACAAACGCAGTCCAAATTCTCGCATATTCAGACGATATTGTGATAATTTCCAGAACAAACAAAACACTGTGCGAGATGTTCATTTCATTCACATGCTCGGCAGCCAAGTTGCACTTACACATAAACGAAGAAAATATCAAATATCTGCCAGTGACTAAATCATTAACAATCATCCAATATTTAAAAATTTAAAATTACAAGTCTGGAGTGGTAGATAACTTCAATTACCTTGGGTCAGATGTCAATGCTCAGACATGCTTTAGACTCAGAAAGTAGAGGACGCATAACTGCAGCTAAACACTGCCTTAATGACCTAAAAACCTTTATGCAATCAAAGTTAATTAAAAGAAAGACAAAACTGACTCTTTATAAATCTATTACAAGACCAGTTGCTACATATGGCTCTGAAACCTGGACACTTAACAAATCCCAAACAAATCGGCTAAGTATTTTCGAACGGAAAAGTACTCGTTAATATTTTTGGTCCAATCAATATCAATTATCTATGGAGACATAGATAAAACAATGAACTATATAAATTATATAAGGAAATCAACATTGTTAAGCTTTTGAAAATTCAGCGAATGAAATTTGCCGGAAATATCTGCAGAATGCAACCCTTCTCCTTAACTTATAGAAGTACCAGGTAATAGGAACCAGAGCAAGGGGCAGACCCAAGTTAAGATGGTCAGACTGCATCACTAAAGACTAAAATTTTGAAGATAAGGAATAGGCAAACCATTTCTAAGAAGAGAGCGGAATGAAAACAAGTTCTTGAGAAGGTCCTGGCCCACACTGGGCTGTCGTGCCAATGGAAGAAGAAGCTTGCACATAAAAAGGAAAATCTCAATGAAACTTAGGTCTAACACATTTAAAGTTAAGTGAAGCCAATTAAAATAATAACAAATTGGATGGACAAAAGTTAGACATGAACAGTGTGAAGACCAGGCTCATACACAAGACACCCATTCGAGCCACCGCACAGATGACTGAACAGTTGCGTCATCCTTGTGGTTCACTAGGAGCATTTGTTATGCCACTGTTATTGTTTTCAACTTATTATTGCACGATGAAAATGCAGAATATTGGGACATCTTAAAATACGTACCCAACATATCTTCGGAAACAGGTGTGCGAAGAATATCTCCAGTAAACTCACATAATGTGTGCTTAGCATCAATGCCTGATGTGCCTTCAAAAACCTAAAAATCAAAATACGTTAAAAATCAAGGCTTAGAAGTTAAATTATACATTAACTACAGAACCTTTAATCTGACATTGTGTGGCTTAAACTTTTTCGAATTTGGGAAGTTTCAAGGTAGGAAACATTTCCTAATATTTCTTCATAGAAATAAAAAAAAAGTTGTTTAAATTTTATTGTAACAAAAGTATTTTCATAGAATAGAAGTTGTTTAGGTAATGAGTGGAATATTTTTGGTAATTATGTTTATCTTAGTTGGAAGATTCCTGTCTGTAAAACATTCTGGTTATTTTGTGTCCACATTAATAGCTTTCTATACTGTAATACCTTTCCTAAACATAATTCGCCTTGCAAACATTTAAAATAAACAAGTATATTTCTAACAGAAACGTCACTTACAGGCGCTTCCATACAAAAAATTTAGTAGTATAAAAAAAAACATCGAAACACAGCTTTTGGAGCTCATTTGATGTATCACACTTGTCTGTGCAATGGAAGGCTCAGTTTTACAGTGGCCGTTTTCTTATTGCTACAATTTTCATTGAATATTGTTTTATTTTACCTTGCAGGACATCTCTTCAGACTAAAAGCTACTCCAATGTCCACTGTGGCAGAGCGATGTTATGCTGCCCAGTGGAATTGCAGAGGAGTGTGACGGATAGTGACTAACCTGCTCACTATACCGTTTCATCATATATAGGGGGTGGTATGCAATATTGACATGATACCCTCCTATATCATCACCACCTTTCCCTGATTCACAAGTCAAGTAAATGGACCAGTAACATGTTTTTATGTCATTCTATGCATACAGGGTAACAGGCTATATAGCCTACACCCTTCCCTTATAGGGCACACTTTTTCTGTTAGGTTATGTCTGTGCAATATGTAGTTTCTGTTGTGAGAGACAGACTTAATAATTATATTAACTTCCACTTTTTATGTTATAAATGCAGTAAGATATCTAAAAAGTTTTCCTTTTTTTTAGTACCTGGACGACAGCTTTTTTCCCGCTAACTTCCAACACTTGACCAGTGCGTGCAGTTCCATCAGCTAAAACTAACTGAACAATCTCAGCGAACTTGGGAAACTAAAGAAAATTAAAAAAGATATTTAGTTAATATAACTTTTTTGAAAACTCAATAAACCTAATTTATTAGGATCATTGACTTTTTATAAAAACACAATTTTCATTAACAATATAAAAGGAATCAGTATCAATAATAGAGGAAGTTCTAGTTATAATATTGAAATGAAATCTTAAAAAGTTTAAATTCATGCAAAATTACTATAGGTACCCTTAGTTAACCTTAGTTGGTATTTTAAAAATGTGCAGTAGAATATATGCATCATAGTATGTTAATTGATATTACTATTTTCAACTTTTAAATTTTGTAAATATTTTCTCATTTTTATAAACACAAAATATTTACAGATATTACATAATATAGACAGTACAAAATATGAAGATGAAATAACGGCTACAAAAAAAATTCATAACTTAAGAAATAAATTTTGATTAGAACATTTTAGATTGCTTTAACAAAACATTGAAAATAGTTCTAACAAAACTACCTTGACATCATCCAATATTACAAGAGGACCATTGACTCCAGAAACAGTCTTGTAAGCTGGAAAAATTAAACAAATACTTTTATAATAATAAACTGAAGTTTACATAAAATAAGTTTTTAAGTAGAAAGACTAATGGATCAGATTTACTGTACGATCCCCCTTGGCGCAATTTTTTCGGATTTGGCGATAAATAATTTTTTCTGGCAGCCTGTCCTGTCTGACTTCGACTGAAGATTCGAATTCTATGACTTCGCACCGATGACATTTTCCGGCAACCCTATTGGACCATTGGTTGGTTGAGTTTTCATGAGAAATATTCCCATACGATCTTTTCTTTGAATCATGGTTTTTAAAAAAAATCGCCAAAATACGGACTTTTGGCGCGATTTTGGAAAGTTCACCAAGGGGGACCGTACAGTAAATCTCTACCAGACTAATAAAACTTTAAACTAGGTTTTAAGTTGTGTGAGTACTTTAATTCGTGAATGCTTTCAAAATGTTTAAATTATTATATATATGATATGATGGAAATAGCAAAATACAGGAAAATAACTTATTTTATTTAACAATTGAAATACAAATTAAGAAGTGTACTGACATAACACATCAGTCAGCCAAATTGTTCAAGTTAAAAGTGTATAGCAATTAGCAAGTAACCAATTAAACTGGTTGTAACTGCAAACAAAGTTGTAAAAATATAAGAATGAAGCAAGTTATTGAGAAAACCATAACTAGAAGTGATTGCAAAGCGAAACAACATTTATTTAAAGTTTACAAATTAGACACACAAAGTATGAGAACTGTTTCACAGTGGGGTTATGGTGAACATGTGTTATATATATACATAGTTTATTGAAAATACCTGCATATAATTGAATGCACTGTTAGTTGAAGCTCATATATTATTGAAAATATCTCAACCTCAAGTTATAAATTTCATTTTAATTGAAGCTTCATAGCAAGAAAAGATTACTTTTGAATAAACAATTTATAAATTCACAAATTCTTCAACCCTTCATACACAATACAAAGAATTTAAAAGAGGTTATTTGAATTTTGCAAAGAACCATTACTTATTAGAGCAATTTAACATCAATAAGAATTTACAAAATGTTATTCTTTTTCCCTAACTTATCTGAAATGTATACCTTTCTGATAACATTTAAATACAAAAATATATATATTTGTATTAGTAAAATTATTCAAAAAAGAAATTTCGAAGCTTTATCTTTAATGAACTTATGATGACCCCTTTAAGGGTTTCCCAGAAAATTCAAATAAAAAATACCTAGTTCAATTTTTATAATTCCTTAAAAAAAACTTATAAAATATTGTTTGCAAAAAAAACATATTTGGATTTTTAATAAAGTACTGGAAACACACACATTTGGAGAAGATCACATGATTAAAGGCGGACACTTCGTTATTTATGACTCTATTGTTCAAATACAACTACGTAAACTATCTTGGGTTTACTTATGGAATTATACTTTAATGCAAAAGAATTAATAAATAACATACTACTTCCACTCTTATATCATAACTTTTTTAATTATTAAGATTTGAGAACAGACTTTTTTATCTAGGAGAATGATCACTTGTAGGTTAAGATAAAAATACGCTTATCGATGTGTTTTAATTTAACTATTCCCTTTAATATTTTCGATTTCAAGATTCTTCTATTTCTTTACTAATTACACAAAAGCATATGTAGAATTTTACATTTACATATCATAGTAACATTTCGAAATCCACGTAATCTAAGCTTATAATTTTGTTTATAAAAAATACCTAAAAATGAAAACTTACTTATTCTAGGCTGAGAAATAAAGTCTCTTGTTACTACCAAAGTATGTTCTTTTTGAGCAGCAGTTGCACTTATTTTTCTAGTAGACATTTTTCTCGTTTTAGTTTTTACTCTAGAAAGACGATCATGTGATTATAAACAACCTGCCGAAATCTCGTCGTCTTCTCGAGAATATAGGTGTTAAAACCTGGCAACGCCTTCGGAAACAAAAACTACTTTTTTTATGACTGTGGCTTTACACTAGCAATCTACTAAAAGTAAAAGTATTATAAGAAGTTTTCTAATGCTAAAATATGTAAATATAATGTTACGATAATTAATTTGAATTAAGATTTCATAACTAAAAGTAATTAAATTTATAAAACATAAAAAATTCTGAAAACTGAAAGACGTTTTTTAGCAGTGCTAAAGCACTCCATCAAGAAGATATAACTAGGCAACCAACAGCATTAACAAATGCCAAAACCATAAAACAACTATCAGTTTAGCATTAGCAGAAGCATTAGAGCATTAACAGTTCCTACTTCAAATTTTACTTTTAATACCTTAAAATTAAAAATCTGTATGGCTAATGCCTTTAAGTCAAACTGTCTATTAGCTATTTCTTTATATTTTCATTCCTGAAAACTAAACAGTTAGATACTTTAACCATGCGCTTTAATGAAAAGGAAATCGTTTACATTGCTTCTGAACCTGGTCATAAAGAAGGAAGACTATTTTATCGTGGTCCCGGTGGTGGCTTTAGAGATGGTATTGTCAAATAAACGTTTTAAGCTTTTTTATATTGAGATAAAATCTGTTAAATAACATTCAATTCAACTAAGGTTTACTTAACACATAAGTAGTTTTGCTTAAAATTTAAGTTAAAATTTAAAAAGTATTGATTAAAATTTATTTAAATTAGGGTTATTATTCCTTAGGTATTTTGATTTAGATATAATTTACGTCTTCGAACAGGCAAATAGCCGATGTGATCTAACTTTAAAATCATTGACATTTATGTTGTTACATTAAAATAAAAACGGAGATTTAAAAATTTCAACAGCAATTAAAATCTAATGAAAACAGGAAATGTCTTAACTTTAAGAAATAACTAGCACCGACTTCATTAATACGCACGATAATACCTGTCCTGAACAGGAAATTATTCTTTCAAAATAACCTAGCGATCCGTTGCACATATGCAACCTCAAATAACATCCGTAGTCCATGGTAGAACATAGTTTCTTGATATGTCTTTTAACACTTTACTTAAAATTAAACAAATGGTTGGTGATTTTTTTTTTAAATTAAAATATTTCTACTCAGCAATAATTGTGTAAAGTTATATTAATTTTTCATGTGTATATTTAGGATTTTTAAGACATGGTTTTACAGACTTTCTTAAAAGCCAAACTTGATAATTGCCTGGTTGTAAACATTAATTACATGACTTAGTTTATCTGAACTTTTTAATGTATTTTGTTTGTTAAATAAATGTACTTATTTATTTGAAGGCTGTAAAGAAAGATGGTTCAAATTGAAAGGAAATCTACTTTTCTACTTTCGATTAAATGAACATGGAGCTGTATATGAAAATGAGGTGCTTTTAAGTATACTTTAGTTTTCAATTGATCAGTTAAAATAGGATACCACCAAAGTAATAAATGATGTTCATTATGAGATGTTTCTCATTACAACAGAGTTGCAATTGTAATAAATTGTTTTTTTTAATGGATTGGCTTTGGAAAATTTACTAATTTTTCAACTCCTCAAAGAATTATAGATGTGCTCTCTCTGAATGATCCCCAGATTTGATGTGATTAGCAGAAACCTTGTGGAGAAAGCTAAATTAAAATAGGATTTTGTATTGCAATTCATCCTAAAGTTGCAGAAGTGCTTTGTAAATTGAAAAGACTGGAGAAACTTTTGTGAATCAATATTGCATTTGTGCTAACACTTTCAAAACTCTAATTGTTAACTTGGAAGAAATTAAAACAATTAAAATCTTGCTCATAATGACTTAAGTTGTTTATGAAAATGTGCATGATATTAAACACATTATTATGTAAATTTGAAGAAAAATTGATTTAATGATAAGCTTGTGTATTTAAAAGGAAACATCTACTGTAGAGCCATCAAACCTCAAGAAATAATGTGTGGTTTTATTGCTAAAGTTTTATTCAACTCGTGTACTGATTTATAAAATTTGCCTCTGCATGTTTTTCTGTTAGAACTAATTAATGAATCAATAATTTAATAATTACTTACAAATAAAGCCTGTATGAGTGAAAATTCGGAGGGTTTCTGTAAACAAAACTGACTGTAATTTATTTTGTGTTTAGTGCGCCCATTCATTTCGCTGTATCCTATGTTATAAAAAAACGACCGTAACTCAAAAACTAGAGCTAACTAACATTTTTTAAGGTGATATTCGTGTTTAGCATGTTGAAATCATTCAGAATTGGGTACATTCATCTCAGTTGCAGAAATTTTTTGAAATTTTGTTGTCCAGTGTAATGAACTGAGAGCTATCACCCCAGTATCCTTTAAATCTAAAAAATTTTAATTTATATGTATCTGTGGAGACAATACATGGTTTTGCTGAGTAGGCCAATTTACCCAGTACAAGATGCAGCCTACCATCTGATGCATCTATTGAAGATTATCATTCTTTTTGCACAAACTCTATTGCAACGTTGTTTCATTTAAACCTTTTGTTTCTTTCATGAAACATCTAATTTAAAGGATAGTTTACTCATTGGTTTTTTTGTTTTTTATTCCTTATTCATACTTAAGTAGCATGAACTTTTTGTAAGAAAAATGTTAAGCATACCTTATCTGTGTTTAATTTACGTTGTCCTGAAATATTTAGTGTATGAATCCATAATATTTCCTTAGATATGCTTTCCTATTTTTTAAAAGCATGTGTTCATCACATATTTCATTGATATTTTAATACTATTTTGCAGCCTGTTGGTGTGGTAGTTGTTGAACAATGTAGAGTGCAGCTTGAATTATATTCAGAATTACCTAATGCTTTTTCTATTAGTAAGTATGCTGGGCATGCCTTGGAGTTATCTTTTGATGACCCTTAATGAAGCTTTAGTTTTCGTACACACATAATTATTTACAACTTTTACATCAGGATTTTGAAAAAAAATATTGCTTTTTTATGTATAAGAGATAGATTCATTAAAAGTATGCAGTTATGTAATTTTTTTGATGCTACAAGTTGTTATAAAATTTTATCAAATAATTACTTACAAAGTTTATGAAAATATTATTTAAAAACATTTCTATAAGAATGTAAAGGCATCTTAATTTTCATTGAATTTAAACATCCTAGTATTAAAATAAATATTGATTTTCTAGCATTTGCCAATGATTTAGAAAAAAGACATTTTTTTGGTTCTATTAATCCTAAGCAGTCTGAAGACTGGATAAAGTGTCTTAAATTATGTAGGTGAGTATTTAACTTTTTCTTTATTTAATTTTTTGCACTAAAAGTCTAGCATTTACTTTATTTCAATGAAACTCATGTTAGCATTAAATTTAAATAGACTATCAAAATTTTTCAATAGCATTTAGTCTTCATACTGTTATTTTTTGCATTGTCTAATTTTTTTTCTTATTATAAATGCAGTGGTGCGGGAACCGGTATGGCAGTTGCCATACCAGCTTCTGCAATAGGGACGGAATTGGTATGGCAGATGCTATACCAACTTTTGCACAGATTATTCACAGTATTTTATGCGGGTTTTTTTTCATTCCACAGAATCAAACCCAAAAGTGACCGTGTGAAAAAAAAATCCAACAAAAACACTTAAGCTTGCAAATATTTTTGTCACATATGCTACCCTACAACCACACCACACACATTCACATTCCCCTACTGGTCTGCAGTAATGGGCTAATGTCCCTTGTTTTTAGGAAAATTTTCAGTATCGCCTTTCACTATCTGAACACATGGACTGGTCCAAGATATTAATTTTTCTAAAATTGTGTGGTATTTTAAGTTCAGAACAGAACTCTCAGTGATTTTTCAAAGCAAGAGTACAGGGATTTATGAAACACCCTAATTCGAAACTTTTCGTATAAATTCACAATATCCAAAACAAAGCCTAAGAAACTGTATTTTCAACCATACTGCCTTCCCACTTTGATTAATGCAACATAATACAACAATGTATCATAATTTATCATAATGCAACAATGAGAAAAAAATACTCTTGCAGGTGATATGTTTTTTTTTTTTTAACTATTGAAATAAAACTAACTTCTAATAAATGTGAATATTGGTTGATTGCCTAAAAAATACTTATTTGTTAAATAATATAATATTATATTTAAAACATCTAGAGGAAGTGGGAGGAGGGGGTAGATAGAGGCATTTCTTGCCATACCTCTAAAGAATAAGTTCCGGCGCCACTGTATAAATGTCTAACAGTCGATTGTCATCACTTATTATGGATGTTATTTTTATAATTGAAGCTATGAACATCAGAGAACAAAGTTAAAAGAATTACAAGAAGCTATTCTGAAGAAAACTGGAAGAGTAAGCTTTTAGTTTTTGTTACCTTTGTTTCACTGCCATCAACACTTTATTAGTATTACTTAGCTTTTTGCATTTGTCAATCCAGGTTCTTCGTGCAACTTGTTTTTTTTTTTCTTTATTCAAACCTACCTTTCAAATACCTTTGCAATTTTTTACTGAAATCCCATTAATACAATCAAGCACATTTATTTTCATTTTGCAGAAAAAAATAAAAATTCTATACAGAGTTTTGTAATGAGTGGTTTTGCATGAAAATCATTAAAAATTTACATTGGGAAGAAAAATGAATTTTCTTAGACATTTTTCATTAAATTATCATAAGATTTCCTCCAATTTTTACTTTTTTATCTAAAAAGATTAATTTTTATCTTTTAGAATTTTCATGATTTTCTATTTTAGGCTTGTTTCTGAGTCTTATTTTGTTAGAGATAAGGTTCTTCATTGACACTACAGCCTGTTACAGGCCAAGACAGTCTCCCCAAGTCTGTGCCATTTGACTCTGTCCAGTGCAATGGCCCTCCATCGATTTACTCACAACACCTTAAAATCCCTTTCCATCACATCCAACCATCTAGTTGGAGGTCTTCCTATGTGCCGTTTTTCTTCTATTTTCGAAAAATTTACTTTCTTAGTGGAGAAGCTGTCTTCGTATCGAAAAACTTGGCCCAGCCACCTAATGCAGGATGCCTTTACCACCTTTAGAATGTCAAGATCACCATACTTTTTGTATATTTCGTGGTTGTTGGCGATTTTTCAAACACCGTCTAGGTTTTATCAGGGTTTTATATAGGTTTACCTTTGTTTTAGTGCTAATGTATTTAGATGTCAGTTGGCTTTAAAGTCCAAAGAAACATATATTAGCCATTGCTAGTCTGCTTTTAATTTTGAGCTTTAAGTCATTACAGCTTTAGGTTACTCTGCCCAAGTGTTTAAACTGCTTAATGTTTTCAAATGTGTAGTTATTTATCTTCAGAGGAGCCTTATCTACAGTTTTATTTGTCACAATCAAGTACTTAGTTTTATCTTCATTGATGGTTAACCTCATCTTACTAGCTGCAATCTTACGTGAGGTAAAACCATCAACAACAGTGTGTTTAGTTCTCCTGATAATGACAATGTCATCAGCAAAAGCAAGCAGTTGAACTGTTCTTTGTCGGATGGTTCCACTGTTGTTTATCTCAGAATAGCTCACCGCCTTTTCTAGACCTATAACCCTACTCAGTATAGAAAGATTGAGAGATGCGACGTAATTTTTATTCTACATTTGACGGTTTTAAGAGTCATTCCTATTAGATTTATTAGTTCTGTTGGTATTTTAAATTCTTTCATAGCTTCCTGTAGTTTTTCTCTGTTGATGCTGTCATATGCAGTTTTTAAAATCAATGATTAGATGGTATGTATCAATGTTATACCCTTTTTTCCGAATATTTGCCTTATTGAAAGTATTTTGGTTTGTTGTTTCTCCTTTCTGAGAACCACATTGGTAATTGCTGATCACTTTGGAAGTATATACAAGTAATCGCTCATAAATAATACTGCAGAAAATGTTATATACTGTGTTTAATATGGTTATACACCGGTAATTACAACATTCCAGTTTGTCTCCTTTTTTTGTATAGGACAAACAGATCCTTCTTCCCACTCAGTGGGCATTAGTTCATGTGTCCAGATACAACAAATTAGTTTATGGAATTCTTTATATAGCTAACTGTCATTGATTTTGAGTTCTGCTTTAATCCCATGTTGTCCAGAGAATTTATTGCGGTTTAATTTTTTGATTGCCATCTCAACATCATAAAGAGTTGGCAGGGTTTTCCTCCATTCCATCATTTTCACCAATGGGTTGTGCATTATTTTATACTTATTTCTTCATTATCAGCCATTTAGCAGGGTTTTAAAATGATCACACCATCTTGTTAGAATCTCTTCTGTATCTCTTGTAATCTCACCATTTTCTGCTTTGCATGCTAAAGTTTATGAAGAAAAAATTTCACAATATTACCAGTCCATAAATATGTTATTTTTATTTCTAAAACACTAAAAGCCGTTATATATCTACTTTTTTTTTAATTTTAATATTTTTATATCATAAAAAATATTGGTTAATTGCATTTTTTGTATAAAATTATAAATATTTTTATTAATTAGGGGAGAGGTGGCATGAATGGGACATTGAACATCCAGATTCAGTCAATAGATAGGACCAGAAGTTATACTTTGTCCAACAAAATAAAACTGCAATGGCTGCTTCAGTGTTTTAGCAAAGTGAAATTTAATGTTTTTAAGGCCTCTTCGAGAATAATTGCTGACATTAAAAAAAGTAAAATATGGTATTTAAGACATTTTTAGGTACTAAATTATTTGAAAATTATATTCCTCATATATTTAAGTTTATAAACTCTGGGATGAAGTTAGCTTGATATTGTTTGACATAACTTTTTTTGTAGTTATTATCATTCCATATGGGTGAGTCATGAATGGGACAGTCACATTTATGACTTAAGAGGTATTTTTTAGGAAGAGACTTTACATTTTGTATTATTGCACTATAAACTATAGTTATGGCATTTGAAAAATTTTGCAGAACAAATTTTTAGATACTATTTAATTTATTATAAATGCATGTGTCATTTAAGGCATAAAATTATAAAAATACTTTTAAAAAAACTGTCAAATAGTGACGAGTCCTATATATTTTTAATACTCATATTGTAAATTAATAGATTAAAATTAAGGGATAATTAATGCTTGTTTTGGGGTGACGAATCATAGTTCCTAAATATTTTCACTAGAAATATAGAAAATTGTTAATATTGAATTAGAAAAAAACTTGAATAACAACTTTTAAAGTTAAAGAAAAGTTTCAAAATAGATATGAAACATTTATTATGACTGTGAAACAAGTAGAGCGAAAGTATAGTTGTGGAACTTAAGGATTCTGATGACTTCATGATGTTGACTTTGATTATGTAAATTTGGAACTCTAAAATAAATATAATTTAATAATCTGTATATTCCAAAGTGTCTTGTGTTTACAAAATACAATGTAGTGTAAAAATAGATGATTAAATTTACTTTAAACTATTTATATTTATTTTGTCTCGTTCATAACCAATCTTGTCCATTCATGATTTACGAGTCATGATGGAACATTATAAGAGCTAGATTTTTTATTTTTTATGTATGTTAAATTTATTTGAAATTAATTATATATTTTTACTCTATTTAAGCTAACACTTCAATGTTCCTTTGTTAGTTATCAAAATAGAAATTAATGCATTTTAAAAATTGTAAAAAACGTTTTGAAATTCCAAAATGTCCCATTCATGTCACCTCTCCCCTACACTATCAGGAAGAGTGGATATCTTTATATGTTTTGAATATAAACTTCAAGTGGTTCTCTTATATTCCTTAGGATCCTCTAAGTGCCTTTGCTATGCCTAAAACTGAAGCATGCCTTGCAGAAGAGAATGATTCGGACCACTATTTCAATCGTGTTAATCCATTTTCAAAGCCTAATGGTGGTACGTTATTTAGAAAAATCAAATTGTCTATTTAAAAATGCTATTAAACTGACCTTAGAATGATGGAACTTTTAATTAGTTGAAGTACAGTATAAATCGGCCGATTTTCTTTGTATTTATATACTATCTTTTCTAGAGAATGCGAAATTTCAATCTTAAATGTCTAATGAATCTCTGTCAAAATTTTTATTATTAAAATGATTTTTTGTTAATTTACATACTCATTCTATTTTCAAGCATCATACATGGATTCAGTGGTTTTTTTTTCATCACCTTTAAAATTAAAGTACTGTACAATTGATTTTCCTTATATTTATATACGTTCGCATTAGGGTAACCCAGGGTAATTATTGGACACAGGAAATCATGGTAATTATTGGACAGGGACCAAAAACAATGTTGCTTCACAATTTATTACATGTAACAAATTAAAATTTGATAATTGCATATCCAGCAAAGCTCTGATTAATTATTGGGATGAGATTAGTACTTTTTCTCAAAAAATATATTAAAAACCCAAAGCACACTTGAAACTACAAGGTTTACTCTTTTTTCAATGGATGCCAAATTGTATATATTTTTGTTTTCTTTTACATGATCTGAGATTTTGTAATGCCCAGTCTTAGATATGTTTATGAAGGTAGTTCGTTTTGAAAAACACCATTGTAGGATGAATAGTAACATTATGGCACATATGTTTAGTTAAGGGGTAATTATTGGACAGCTTGATTATTGAACTGCACATGGTTTCTTTTATTTTCATAGTTAGTGCTCTTAACTGATATCTAATTACAGCAATTCAAACTTAATTAAACCTAACAGAGAAAGAAGTTATACATTTCTTCATGGAAGAAAGCAGTTTTATTAAAGCTTGTTGGAACTTGCTACATTTAATTAGCTAATTAACCATATCCAGCCGTACATAGGCCGATTTCTTCAACTTCTTAAAGAGAAGACCATGGATAAAATTGAATTACAGGACTAAGCAGATATTCAGGTCTCCCACCAAGTCACTATTCTCACTAAAAGTCACTACTGGCCAAAACTAGTCACTAAAGTTACTATTTTTTATTCTACACCATTTAACATTTCATTCATAAATTCTGCACATATTGAGAAATATTTAGTTTTTTTTAATATAAATAGTAAAAAATTCTTTGTGTCATTGAATATAGTTTCAAATAAATGAAATGTATGTGAATTACTGTCAAACATAGATAATGTTTCAAATCACTTTAACAAGGAAATTTTGAAGTAACCATTTTGACCGCCCCTGTAAAACTTCGTCATCATATTTTAAACTTGTGTGTACCTTTATTTGACAAGATCAAAGACACTGTTGTAATTGTTTTTGTATGTAAACATTTGAAGGGTGAAGTTCCTTGTAATTAAGAATGCTACCAACAAGAGTGCTTTCTGGGATTTATTTTCTAAGTGCCATAGGGGTTAAAATTCCTTGTAATTTAATGAAAAAAAACCGCTACGATAAGTAGTGGAATGGTACAAGCATTTATTCATTCCTAATAAAATGGACACATAAAAGTCCTTGATGAGGATCCTGAATGAGGGAAAAGGATTCAAGATAAATGAATGTTAAAAGATGAATATAAAAATTATGATCCTAAGGTTTCAGTAATAAAATAGTTTGTATGATGAGTAAAATTAATTATGTTTGACAAGTGTTACACAAATTGGTTCGAATATATTTTTTTTTATTTTCAATAAATGGATTTTAAAATAACATTCAAACCATTTTCAAAAAGTGGAATTCTATAGCTAAGTAAGACAGCTAGATTTATCATAGAAATAAAAAGTTTGTTAAAAAAATATTCAATTCAGCTAGAGTAATTTTTAGTAGAAAATGTTTTCATATGATTAATACAGACTAAAAGTACCCGCTTTTTCAACCAGTTCATAGACTTAATATTTAGCCCCTGTTTGTTGCCTACTTATTTAAATTAAATTGATCCAACAACAGGATTTTTTTCACAAATATAGCGCTTATTAAAAATCAGTTCGCCCTTAAATAAAAACAAAATTCCTGCTTTAATTTTCTGTGAAAACTAAATGCTACGATTCCCATGTCAAGTCTTTTAGATTGATTAAAATAATCAACTTTAAACCAAAGAACATTGTTTTTAGCCTACTTTTCTTTTTTTAATTCGAAAGAATTAAAAAAATGAAAAAGTAGGTATTGACATGCGGTCGATGTCCGTCTGTCTGTCTGTCTGTCTGTCTGCGTACGTACCCCCCTTCCAAAATCGGTTCTATCCCTCGGATCTTAAAAATTCTTTTTTTGTTAGAAAGCTATGACCTCAGATACCCAACTTTCATACTTTTTGTCCGTCTGTCTGTACGTCCGGACGGACATAAATCTACTATCTGTCGGCGAATTTCCCATTGAATTAGCATTTAAATTCAATTTTGAGTCATTTAAATCACTGTAGGTATTGAAATGCGGTTGATGTCCATCTGTCTGTCTGTTCTTATGTCTGTCTGTCTTTCCGTCTGTCTGTCTGTCTGTCTGTCTGTCTGTTCCGTCTGTCTGTCCGTACCCCCCCCCCCTTCCAAAATCGGTTCTATCCATCGGATCTTAAAAATTCTTTTTTTGTTAGAAAGCTATGACCTCAGATACCCAACTTTCATACTTTTTGTCCGTCTGTCTGTACGTCCGGACGGACATAAATCTACTATCAGTCGGCGAATTTCCCATTGAATTAGCATTGAAATTCAATTTTGAGTCATTTAAATCACTGTAGGTATTGAAATGCGGTTGATGTCCATCTGTCTGTCTGTTCGTATGTATGTCTGTCTGTCTTTCCGTCTGTCTGTCCGTATGTCTGTCTGTCCGTACCCCCCGCCCCCTTCCAAAATCGGTTCTATCCATCGGATCTTAAAAATTCCTTTTTTGTTAGAAAGCTATGACCTCAGATACCCAACTTTCATACTTTTTGTCCGTCTGTCTGTACGTCCGGACGGACATAAATCTACTATCTGTCGGCGAATTTCCCATTGAATTAGCATTGAAATTCAATTTTGAGTCATTTAAATCACTGTTGCCAAATCAACAATGGCATGAGAAACTTTATTTATTTAAACATATTTGAAGCAAAATAATATTTTCATGAATCAGTTTGGAATGACGTCATAAAATGTAGCACAATTTGATTCTTTGATTATTCATTATTTATCTACCAAGAAAGCGGCAAGGCATACTTTTGCATGCAATTATGCTTAGTTTTAATTTACATTTCTTATTTTTTAATGCAGTTCGGAGTAGTTTCATTACTTTTGTTATTAATAAATATTTAATTATTCTTCGAACTACAAATAAATCACGAGCAGATGAAAAATAATATTTAATTAATTTGCGAAAGAATATTAAGGAAAATAGTTGATTTTGGCTTTTAGAAGTTTAAATTATAGCTGGGTGCTGTGTTTCGATTTTTTTTCTAATGTGTATAAATCTAGTGTAGAAACGGCTGTTGATGATATTTACTTTAGGAACCTAGTTTTTTTTCCCGATTAGAACTTCAGTAAGTATTTAAGTAACAGGAAAGTAGGCTATTTTAGTTCTTTATGAACTTCTTGTTTTATCTAAACTGGTTACATTTACCTTGTGACTTTTAGAAAGACTGCTGGCATTGATTTCAAAGCTCTATGTCTAGAAGTTAGGGAGCCTTTGGGGGTCAGAGTTACAAACTTTGAGTTTGAGATATTAGTATATAAATTCAATATTTTGCCGATGAGTTCTTTGTTTTAGTCACTTTTTTGGTCACTTATTTTTTTCAAATTATCACTATTCTCACTTTTTTTACCTCTGTTTCTTGGTGGGAACCGTGGATGTTTCTTTTGGGGAGTCTGATGATTTTAGAGGTGTACTGCCACAATATGGGGAACATACATCATGAAGTGTTCGACAACTGAAACTTCACATTCAGAGTATGCGTGAATATGTTGAAGAAGGTATAGATGCAGTGTTCTACGATATAAGTTACTATTGTGAAAAAGTACAAATTATGTGTTATGCAGACCTGTAAAGGAACCTCAGACAAATTACTTAGGGTTGAAGTGAAATTTCTTATATGGTTTTCAAACAACAGGGTGGCCAGCGTAGCCACAGATTGAAATTGTAAAAGCACTGTATGTGTTTTATGGTCCTGTGCAAATTATATCAGTTAATCCAATTCACATAACTTATAATGATGAAGTAAAGTTTTGAATTTAGTTTATAGTTATAACTGTATTTATATAGTTATAATCAGTTTATTTAGTTGTAGTTTGATGACAGACATCTCAATAGGTTTAATATACTTGTTATAGTCTGTGTAATTAGAAAACACTATTTGTGCAATGTTTGCACTTGGAAAAAGAAGAAACTCTTAAAAGTTGTGTGAAAAACTAAAACGATTGATAATTTTTTCTAGATTTCACTATTGCACATTTTGTACAGAAGCCATGTGGTGTTCAATAATTACCCCATACACAGCATCTGTAGTACACACCATTGTACACAATTTACCCCTTGTAGCTAATTTAAATAATGTGCAGAACAGTTTGAAAACTACTGTACAATATTTACCCCAAACGCCTGGGTAATTTTTGGACACAAGTTTATTTTCTTTTCAACTCCTGCAGAGGAAATAGTAAATTTCTACAATGGTATCCGACAGATATATCAAATAGTCATTACCGAAAAATTTACTGGTTAGAAAATTACATAAATGTGGGGGCTATGATAAAAGTTTGATTTTTGTCCAATAATTATCCTGGGTCACCCTATATTTTAAATCCGAGAACATACTTGAAGTAAGAAAATAAGTGCCTCCAACTTGCTAGGAAATGGCACTGTAAAAATATTGAAATTATTTGCATTTTTTAAAATTAATACTAAAATTGTTTCATGAGTTTATAGAAGAAAAATCCTCACTATGAAAACTTAACCAAATTAATATAAATTGGCTTGGGGAAAAAAAGTTTTGCAAATACAATAAATACAATACTCCAATAAAACTATTATACAATGATACATGACTTAATATTTTTAATAAATTGTATTTGAAAATGAATTACTAGCAGAGGCAACTTTATTTTGCCTCCATTGAATATTTTGTCTATAGTCAGGCTTAAAAGCCTAAAAATGTGCTAATGTTCTGGTATCTTTTAAAGGCCGGATAGATACCAAGAACAAGGGAAAAAAATTTATCAAAAACACAGAAAATTTGCCCCCATAAAAAAAAAACTAGAAACTAAATAAAAAAAGGCTGTGTCATCACAAAAATTCCAATTTCTGCGTACGCAGGAAAAGGGGAAAAGAAACCCGGAGGTGACGTATCGGAGTACTGACCAATCAGAGGGCTAAAAGACGACGCTACATTTTCCCGCGATAAATTCGAGGAAGGAGCAATGGCGGCGCACAGTGGTCTGGGAGCGGCCAAAATGCCAAATTTCGAAGTGTTCGCAAAATGCAAAATGAATAGATATTTAAATTAATAGATAATTGAATAGTAAGATTACCAAATATAAATCATTAAAAATAATTTTTTGAGGTATTTATAGTTACGAAAAGTCAACAAATGAAAAATAGCCCGTTTTGAGGCGATACAATTGAATTCAAAATACACGATTTATAATTTTATTACACAATTTTTTTGCATGTTTTTGAGTTTTATAAAAGGTTTTATTTTATTTTAGATGATTAAAAAATACAAAATAATTTTTAAATTAGTTTTTGATTTTAGTTTCAAAAATACTATGTTTTTAAATATTTGAAAGAGTGCAACTTTCTTGCTCCCCTGTGCTCCAAAGTCTCATTAAAATTAACTAGTTTTCCAAATCTTATATAAAAGATAAATCTAAATTTCAGCTGCGGAAACGTACGGAAACCATAATTACAAACAGAAGTGTCAAAATCTAGCTGTTCAAAAATCGTCGACAAGCACAACGCTGCCGCGCGTTGCTCCACGGCAGCTGTTAATCTAGAAACAAAGTAACAAAACCGACAGGTGTTTCGACCACTTTACTTACAAAGTGTTTGATTATAAATATATAACTTAAATACTTGTATTATCTTTGTAGGAGAGAAAAGGTTTGACTTGTTTACAATAAGAATGTTTTCAAAAGATGCCCATTGGCTCTTGGGAAGAGGGGGTTGAGTTACATGCCAAACTCTGTTCACAAGGTATTGTTTCATGGGGGGAAAGTGATTTCATCATATATGTTTCCTATAGGAAGTTTGACCAAAGAAGCCCAAGAGGCCAAAAACAAAGACTTTCGGTGGTACAGACGAGAACACTCAAGAAAAAGTACAAATGAAGATGTGTTTAACTTTCTTACTATTTCATCGGACCCTTACAACTTTTGCGCAAAGCCTAAAACCAACAAAAAATTAGAGCTACACGAAGACTAAAAAACTATTATATTAATATTGTAATCTTAAAGGATGTTAAACAAATTTATTATATGTTTTCAAAGCAAAATTTTTTAGTGCTTCAAAACAATTTTAAGATTAAAATCCTTTTTATGAATCTGTTCTATCAAAGTGACTTTTATTTAGTTCCTAAAATACGTGTAGTTTTTGTATTTCAGATTTGTTAATATACTTTTAACTCTAAGATCATTATATAGTACTTTTAAATCAAATACGATATTATTAATAAATTATTTATTTCCTAAGCCGTATTAAAATTAAACGAAATTTCATTAAAAAGTCTTTAGATGAATATTAATACCATATTTGGCCTTAACATCTTCAATAATAAAATGCTGTTAATTAATATGGTCTTAAAAAACTGTTGACGGTTAATTTGAAAGTATATGTTCTGTGTATTCATATTTTTCTACGATATTTTGATATTAAATTTGATATTATTCCACAACTTTTAAAAGTTTAATCTATATACATAAAAGGCAACTTCCGTTTGTTTGTTTGTATAAGACACGAGATCTAAAGAACCACGCAACAGATCGTCACGAAATTTGGCACAAAAATTCATCTCATCTCCGGAACAAACATAGGCTAAGAATTTTTCGAATCAAACTATTCCTTCTATCGTTTTTGAACGTTTTTATTCGAATTTTCTGAAAAAAACTACACCACTTTGGCTCAAATCCGATCTTTTTTTACTTTCCTGATGCCATCGGCTGAAAAAATTAAATAAAACTTTTAACGAAAACATTTAAAATTGAAAATGTTTATTTTTTTCTATTGTCATTACCTTCAGAAACTAATTTCATTATTTGAAAAATAATTGACAGGTTTCAAGTGACGTAATTCCGCCAGTCTCCATTCCCGGATTTTATTGTGGGTTTATTTGATGATTTTTTTCATTGGATTTTTCTGTTGACTGCATGTATGCATATATTTAAGCAATAAATGTATAGTTAAGCTATTACTGAACTATGATGGTTAATAAAGGCCATCGCACTAGAGCTGCATATTAGTGTTTTATGTATTTATTTTTTCGACAAATACGTTGCGAAACTCGCCAAATTATAAACTAAAACTCGCCAAATGGGCAATTTCTTTTATAAATAATTTATAAGCTGGTCGGTTGTACGAAGGTCATTGTGTTAGAGCTGTATAATGGGTGTGTTTATAGCTATATCTATTTTCTCGCCAAATTATTTCCCAAAACGCGCCAAATGAGCTAAAAGGTTTTATGTATTTATTAGGGAATTGTGATGACATTTATGAGTGAATTTTTAAAATAAATGTTTGAGACCATTTAAAGATTTATATGTTTTTCCATTTTTAGTTCTTACTGATTATTTTTTACTTAAATGTGTATTATTTTTAATTTGAGCTTCTTATCAAAGGTATTTTTGAAATTAATATTAATCATTACTATATCCAAGTTGGGTAATTAAATGGAAAATTACTGGGTAATCTTCATATCTTATGTAACTAAAATGAAAGAAAAAAAATAGTTCAATTGACTGTTAAATTATTTTTCCACCTCTACCTGTACAACGTCGGGTATAACAGCTAGTATTAAATAATTATTCCACAAACTTCAATGTTAAATATTTTATAATTATTCCACAAACTTCAATGTTTAATATTATATAATTCATGCGTTCAAAAATTAGTAAAAAAAATATTCACATTAAAAAAACTTTGGTTTCAATTAATTTTATAAGCTAAATTGAGAGCAGAAAATATTGAAAATAGTGTACATATTTTTAGCTTGACGTTTCATTTTTTAAAAGATTTTGTTAGAGTTTTGGCTTTTTGTGACTGATTACGTATTACCATGACCTAAGCATACGCATATGGGTAATTCCATGCAAAACTATCCTGTCTGTAGTGTAAGTCACGTTTGTAAAAAGTGATTATCACAACAACTTTTAACATTAAATGAAGAAAAAAAATTGCGGAATAGTTGATCTACACTTATTATAACGTAATGCATAATAATGTAATGCATTTTATTTAATTTGGTTTATTTTTTTAATTTAAAAAGCTTTTAATCTCCTCTTAAATCGTGACTTACACTACAGTTACATGGAATTAGCCATATGCACTTGCCCAATACATGTTGATTAAAACGTTATTCTTTATACGCAATTTTCACATTACATCTTCACATACTATTTTTTGCATTAACTGTAACTTAAAATACATAGGTTTTACAAACTTGATTGTGTCCTATATCGACTCAGATGGGTCAAAAACCTACAAAACCGAATTTTTATACATTTTTGTCAAACCACAAAAAAATAAATGAATTTTGACCGTTTTTCAGCCTTTTCCGACCACTGTGCGGCGTGGGGTCGAATTTTAGAAACGAATGCAACGATGGAAAAATTTAACTAAAAAGATCGATAACTCGTTAACAATACGCCGAAAAACCAGGCAACCACTTTAGCGAGGAGGGGATATTTGACAGGTACATAATGATATAAAATTGTAAACAATCAAGTTAATTCCAGTATTATTTATGTAAAAATTAAGATAAAAATGGCTAAGGGTTTAGACAGCAAAAATGTTAACAAACCAGAATTAATCAAATAATAGATATAATTATAATGAAGTAAATATTGTAAATTATTTAAATTGTATTTAGTGAAAGATTGGATACAAAAATTAAGATATTATAAGCATAATTTATAGGTGAATATGACATTTCAATAATTTCGTCAGTGATAAACAACTTTAAGATGGGATAAAATGACTAAGTTTAAGCATAAAAATGGGAGATTAAGAGAAATACACAAGGAATTTATAGTTAGGAACAATAAAATAAGTGAATATTATAAAATAATTAAATGAATTAACAAGATATCACAACATAGAATTACTCATGTGAGGAATTTGTTATTGTAAACACATCAAATCATATCTAAACAAAATTAAAAGTCCACATTACTGAAACAGTATTTAAAAAAGTTTTAAAAGTTACTAAACTGTGAAACTAATGCATGATAATTTAATTAGTTGCACACTAATGCCTAAATTTCCATTTCAGAATTTATAAGTTTGATTTAGATGAGGTTGTCCTTCCAAAGCAAATATTGAAGGTAATTTTTTCATTACTAAGACTTTTAAACGTTTTGTAACAGTAAATTAATTCTTTTCTTTCATTTGACTGCTTTTTATTGGGTCATATTTATTTCTTACTAAATAGTTGAGAATTTTGATGATTTCTGAGAATGATTTACTTAAAACGTTTATTTTTAACTAGAATAAAATATTTGTATCAATGCTATCAGATTATTATTGCCATTTTATCATTAAATCTTCAGAATATTAAATTAGTTTTTTCCCCCTAGGTTTCAGAAGTTTATATGGAATTCCAAAAATTAATGTTATTTCTTAAGTATTGTTTTAAATCTATATTTTAAAAATGGATTGTTTGTCTGTCATGCTTTAAGTATTGTTTTTCATGGTTTTTTTTATAAAGTTTGTATTTTCTGTGCTTTAGTAAAAAAAATCTTGCATCATAATGTTAATTCCATGCCATTCCCTTGCCTATTCAGAAAGTAAAAATTCTTCATTAGAATAGTTAAGAATTTCTAAAGTGAAAGCTTATATGTTTATCTCCCCAATTTTAATAAATAATTAATACATTTTTAAATGGGAAAACAAGTGACTATTTGCTAAAGGAATTATGGATTAGAAAATGTGGATTACTTGTTATATTTAAAGAATATTAACATTTGTTGTATATAAACATAACATAGGTTTAACTGAGGTTGCATTTATCAGTTTCAATAAATATTAGTACCTAATGTCAAAAATAAATTTAATATTCATGTTCATTTAATTTCGATTAACTTTCATTGCAAACCTGAAAATATTTACACAGGGAGTGAAACAAAATATATCAACTTAAAAATCAAATATATCATTGTAGAGCTTTTCAGATTATGTAACAGAGCAAAAATAAAACTATAAATTTTATTCCCAATATATATGTGAAAATATTTACTATGTTTTGTATAAAATAGTTTATTTATAATATTTTAATAAGATTGACTATCTGCCTGTATTAATTTTTTAAATAAAGTTTTTCACAAATATTTTGTATCATTCCTAAATTTTAACTTACTGGTATAAAACCACTTTTAGAGTAGTCAAATAACATGAGAAAAAAAGTACCGGGTTTAGATTTTCCATGGAACACTTTTATAAACATTGAAGCAAGGGAAATTCATTGCTTAAACGTGCATTTATATCGATAGACATATTGGCATTGTCTTTCAAAATATTTTCAAAGGAGCAGAATCAAAGAAACTTATTTAAGATGCTGAAAGATCTGCAATTCTGAAATTGTTTTTATTGGAACATTTTAATTCCTAGATGGTTTTGTGTGCATTTATACAGTTTCTTCTACTTAAACAAGTAGGTTTGTAACAGAATCTATCACTCAGACAGCTTCCACACAACATTGTGTTCAACAGAAAAAAAAGGCTCTAAACACAGTATTAATTCAATATTAAACATTTACACGCTAAATTTAGCTAGTTTCATTAATTTTATTTTGAAAATTCAATAATTATTTCTTATCGATTGTTAAATTAATTTATGTTTCAAAAATTAAATATGTAATATTCCTCGCTTTTAAATAAAACCAAAATATTTCATATCAACATACAAAGAATCTCTTAGTGAAATATATATTTGATATCATTTTAAACTTATTGATTTCACGCAAAAATAAATTTCTTTTAATTTATTTAAAAGAAAGTTTCTCAAGCGATTGTTGCGAATGGCAATGGTGATTTAACTCTAATAAAAATGGCGTCTTAAATGAGCATTTTTTTTTCCAATTTTTTAAATAATTGAAGTACTTCAAATTCGAATTATTTTCTGAGATTTTCAATGCCTTCCAATTGTGATGCACTGAATTTTTTTGACGTATCACACTTGCCTGTAGCATTTGTAGTTTGGGATATGAAAGTGGGTGACGGACAGACTGAACGATTATAATACCTTCCATTTTTTACGTTATGAACAAAATGTGGAAGCTAATAACTTTAAGAAACACATTGTAACTCTATCTGAATGCCAATGGTATTCTGCTCCATCCAAATATCTATTCATACACTTAACACACATGTAAGCATTGCTGCTTTTGATATAACTAAAAGCTCCTTCTCTTTATTTTCATTCCTCTCATTTTCAACATACATACAGTAATTGATTAAAATATGCTCCTTTTTCCCCAAACATCGTATTATCTGATTTCTTGATTTTCTTATTGAGAACTGGTCTCGATTGGGATAATTGGAGTTCTTGTGATATTAAGAATAGAGATCAACTCTGTAGATGCTACTATTTAATTTCTTTTTATATAAACATACTTTGGCTCAGTGAAAAATGATTATACAATGCTCCCAATGATTTTGAAAATACTGAGGTAGTGCTTTAACCTGCACAAGCGAATTTACAAGCTTTTAGATTCCGACGTTCTTCAAAAAAATTAACTGAAAATGTTTTCTTAAACTTTAACTTTAAAAAGTTCCTTTTCAAAAGTTACAAGATTTTACATTGAAACCGAACTTGAAGTAGAAGTGTTTTGATAAATGAATGCATAAGATTTTTTATTACCACCAATCAAGCTTCACTGTCTAATTACGACTTCAAATTTACAATTTAAATTGTGGCCAGTTGAAAATACATGGCTGAGTATAATTATATAAATTATATATTTTGGCAGCAGTAGCAGATAACTTAGTTAAATTTCAGTTTTAGTTTTTTATCAATTCATCATCAAGTAAACTAATATATAGGGAGTACTTAGCATTAAAAAATATAACTAAACTTTATTATAACATTATTAATTATCATAGCTTGTAAGATGTGTAAATTTTAACAAAGAAATATTACAACAAAAGCTAATTTTATAGATTTTTTAAATAATGAGGTTTTTAAAGTTGGAAAAGTCGGCTTACTTGTAAAGAATCCATTATTAAAAACTATATGGAACATAAATTTATAATTCAGATAAAGTTTCCTCACAAATTTAATTTATATTTGGTTACCTTCAGCAAAAATGCATGCACGCAAAATTAATGATTATTGTTTTTTGGAAAATTCTAAAGTGCATGCAACCAAAGAAGGGAAGAAGCACATTTAAAATAAATTGTATAATAATTCAATTAGAAAATTGATGAGATTACCTTAAGCTTCTTTTTTTCTTTCCAGTAAAGTTGAGAAAATGTAGCTTGAGCATAGGCAAGGAATGGATAATTTGTTAGATAAGTTAATTAACCCAAACAAACTAGAAACAATACCAAAATGAAAAAAAGAGCACATATTAAAACTTCCTTTGTATATTCAACATTTTATTACTTATAGTGTAGATAGTTACTTGACATTGAAACTCTGGCAATTCAAGATACTGTTTTATAAAATTTTGCCAAAAAGAACAAATTTTAAAACAAGAAATCAAAAACATTTAACTTAATTATTTTTATTTGTCTAATCTTTCATCAAAATTCAGCACAATTATGGAAATATTGTTTGTCTAATTGTAACAATAAGTAAGTTTAACAGTCCATGTTGTAATTAAGGTAAAAATTATGCATGTCAAAAAATTTTACCATTGAAGGGGGTAGGTAATTGTAAAACTAACGTTTTCCAAAGTTTAACTAAGATATCGGATACGATCTGTTCATTGCCGACTTTGTCCAATTGAATTTTATGATTATCAAAAGTCACCAATGAACGTACCGAACCCTATAACTTATTTGTACTTTTGAGAATGTGAATTTTGCAACTACAACCTTCATATAACCTTATAAATAACATATTAAATGCAAATCCTTAAACATGGCTCATTGATAACGTTTTCATTAGTTGATCATCATTGAAAAACCACTAAATGAACAAAATTATGTACTATTAACCAAATTAGGTGCTAATAACTTTAATTCAGCAATTCCCAACCCCCTTTCAAAATTACATCTATATAAGTATTGTGCAAACCACTGAATGATTAGAATACTATACTTCTATATATTTACAACAATACCTGAAAAAACTCTAGAATCAGTACATGGTTTGGTACTTGATTCCTGATGCTGTCAACCACAATAGCAAACAAAAAAATTCTAAAATTATGAACTAAGAAATTGCCCTTACCACGAAGAGAAATTTTAATTTAATTACTATATTTATTTTAAAATAAATGTATCATAAATAGGCTTTGACATTTTCATATTATATAGATCACATATTAACTACTAGATAAATAATCATGTCCGAGCCATAAGTTGAGAACCACTAACATGCTACAATAAGTCAAAACAGTATGTTCATAACATTTTCAATAACATTCATTCACATTACTGCAAAAATACATTTAACACTATAATTATGCAATCAAATATAATAATACCTCTGATGTCAATAATCCTTTGATTTGAGTTTTCGAGTCATGACATTGTCAGTTAAGAGTTCTTGAACATCATTAGCATCAAGTGTTTCAAATTTTAACAAAGCTTCTGCTATCAGCTTATGCTCTTTGCAATGGATTTTCAGAATGTTCTTTGCTCTCTCGTAAGAATCAGAGAGAATTCGCTTGATTTCGGCATCGATGATCTCGGTGGTCGTTGAGGACAGTTCGCTAACCACAACTAAGGAGTTATGATCTTCATCATAGGTGCGGATACCGGCCTTTTCGGACATCCCCCAATCTTTTACCATGTGAGTTGCAATGGCAGTCGCTTGCTTCAAATCACTAGCGGCTCCAGAAGTGATTTTTTCAGAACCAAAGATCAGTTCCTCTGCGACTCGTCCACCCATCAGTGTGTCCAACTGAGCCTGCATTTGAGCCTTAGTGACATGATACTGTTCCTTCTTGGGGATATAGGCTGTGTGGCCCAGGGAAGGACCTCTTGGTATGATGGTTACTTTGTGCAGAGGATGGGAATATTTAGTATAGTGGGCAACAAGAGCATGACCAGCTTCATGGTAGGCAGTGATGATGTTGGCCTCTTCATCTGGTATTCGAGATTTTCTCTCGGGACCCATTAAAACCTTGTCTCTGGCATTTTCCAAGTAAGCCATTGATACAGCCGATGCCTGATCGATTGCTGCTCGTAAGGCTGCTTGGTTCACCATATTTTCTAAATCAGCCCCAGTGAACCCAGTGGTACCACGGGCCAAAACCTCCACATCAACATCCATCGCCAACTTAACTTTACCAAGATAGAGGCCTAATATTTCTTTGCGGCCATCAAGATCAGGAATGCTGACAGTAATTTCTACATCAAATCTTCCTGGTCGAAGCAAGGCTTTATCTAAATCATCCCGTCGGTTTGTTGCTCCTAAAACAATGACTCCTTCGTTCTGACGAAAACCATCCATCTCGGTTAGTAACTGGTTGATGGTCTGGTTCGCATACGGATGCAGCAAGGAATTACTACGCTTTGCACCAACTGAATCGATTTCATCAATGAAAATGACACATGGTGCCCTTGACTTTGCACGACTGAAGAGGTCTCGAACTCTTCTGGCTCCCTGACCAACTAAGATCTCATCGAATTCCGGGCCGGCAGCGTGGAAGAAAGGGACATTGGCCTCACCTGCCACTGCTCTGGCTAACAGGGTCTTGCCAGTTCCTGGAGGCCCGACAAGAAGAACACCTTTAGGTAACTTCCCACCCAAAGACGAAAACTTCTCGGGATTACGCAGGAATTCAACAATCTCTTGAAGCTCCTGCTTAGCTTCACTTACACCCTTCACATCATCAAAAGTGACATCAATTTCCTCTGGGTACACTTCATTAGCTGTTCCCATGAAAACTCTACGTAAGGATCCACTCATAACCGAAGACAGAATATAGAGAATCAGAATTATGCCAAGAAGGTCTCGAAAGATGTTGAACATGCTCAACTTTGTACTGGGTTTTTCTTTTACATCGGCAGCAGTATAACCTTCAGCAAATGCGATTCTGAGCCTCTGTTGTTCTTCGGTTGATAAGGTCTCATCCGATAGCAAAGTTTTCAACTTGTTTTTTTGTTCAGCTTCCATTGGCGATTTTACCTTTTCTTTAGTGCTCCAGTTACGAAGCAAAGGTATCTTATCCATCCATGCTAAATCAACTCTGTTTACGTTTGTTCTCATACCAGTAACTTTTTTAAAGCTACGAGTTTTGAAGCCTCTATTTTGTAAACCTGTAAAATACAATTGAGAATATACTAAATTGCTTCTTGGCATAAGATATCCTTGACATAAATCAGATTCAGGAAACCCATATTTGTTTTCGAAAAAAGTTGCACTAGATGAATAAACCATAGGACGTATGCTTGAACCTTGATCTAGTGCATTAATCTGCTCTTTCATAACGAAATATGCACACATTTTTGCAAGTGCTGGATCAATGTTCTTTAATGCTTCTTGAAAACTTGGCTGACAAAAAGTATCATCTTCATTAATGGGTTTCTTTTCTCTTTTTTTTATATTGATTCTGCTTGCATAACCAGATAAAATCGAAGCAACATTTTTTAACGGAATAAATAGTTGAGAAAATGAATGAATAGGAGTTCCAAACTGCAACATGTTGGTTGGTGGCAGGAAAGTATAAATATAATGTCAATAAAAAAGGTTTTTTAAGAGTTTATGTAATACTTCTAAAGAGTTAATTGCATCAGCCGTTTCAGATCTCGTAATGGTAAAACATCAGGAAACTAAACTTACAAATTGGCACATCAGTTGTTGTTACGAAACATGTAATAAAATGAAATAAATTAAAATTATTTCAATGACGAAAGTTCATGAAACTACAATTTTGAAACAGAAATCTATTTTGGACGTGTTTTTTTGGAAAAACAAACAGAAACAGTAGGATACGGTGAATTTAAAACCCAAAAGACACATCTAATTTTAACCAATTGTGAAGAGATTTTACAAATGACGCATGCGCAGTTTATGCAGCAACCAATGACATTTAGGGCAGCAACGAATAACAAGATAGAATGGATATGATTTGTTTTAGCATACAACTGTAAAATGAAACTAGAGTTGTAGTTGTTATGCTATGTCCTGACCATAGAGGTATGAAAGAGAATAGAGAGGTCCATGTATATGCGCAGTAGGGCACAAATGAAGCAGGCTAGAGTGATGCATCTTGGGATACCTCAGTGCCAGATTCGGTCACTATGTTATGCGCAGTAGCTTAAAACACGGCTAGAGCGGTGCATCTTGGGATACCTATGTGATGCAGTGCCAGTATGTGATGCGCAGTAGCTCGAAAAACCTGACAGCCCTGCTTCAAACCATTTGAACTCATAGACCCCTCTACCTCTCCTTCCTAACTCTATGGTCCTGACTATGCCACAAATGCAACAAAACTTGGCGACTTGGCAGAGTCAGCCCCCATGCTATTGCATAGCTTGGCGTTGGTGATCGCCAAATTTTGTTGCCTTTGATGTCGTAGTGAGGACATAGCCTTAGCTTTTGTTGATGCTGATTCCGTGCCTTATCACATGCTTATGACCTATCACCATACCATCAATGGAATCCAGGAGTGAAGAAGGGGCTAGTGCAATTCTAGAAGGCCCTGGCTCGTGTGGCCTAGTGGTTAAGATAGCAGCCTATTACGCTAACACCTCTATATATATTGGGGGACTCGGTCATGGCATCTCGTTCAAATCGTTACTCTACAATTCGTAGCTCCTTTGACTACGAGTGTCATATTTTCTTTGGAGCCTGCGCGTCTGATTACGACAAATTAGAGGTCCTATACAACAGGGCTATGAGATGTGCTACTGGTCTCCCTATATAGACCCATATCCCTCTACTTCATGCAGAAGTCAACGAGTCCGCCTTTCGAGATCGCCATCGAGTGCTCGCTTCGAAGTTTTTTTTCAAACAATTCTCCATCTACCAAAATAGATCGCTCACTGACTTTTTCTGAAAAGCTTCGGCTAACCAGAGGCTTAAAAAATGCCCAATTGCCCATCGTTTAACTTACACTCACACAGTCGCAACTCACACCGACGCACTACGTTCTGAACTGGCCACTAGTCCATAGTAGCTCTAATGTGATGCTAATCCAATCCAACAAATGCAAAAACAGGTTTGTCAAGTGAAACCATTGCACGCAATCTTTTATTTCCACTTGAAAGCTTTCAGGCGGCTTCAAGAGATTTTCTCGCCAAGCATTTCAACAACTCTATGATTTCAACGTATTCCTATCTCTAGACCGGGGCCACTTTTATTTGCCCCACCCTGTAGTAGTGTGTATTAAATTGATTTCGAAAAATGTACTTAAAAGTACCCCTACTCCATTGTTTGAATAAATTAATTGCAATAAAAGTGTTTCTTAGTCTGCATCGTCTGAATTTCTGCATTTAGTTTGGGATTTGTGCAAAGTATTTTTGCTTGTGTTTTTATTAATCCTTTTTTTAAACTAATGCTTGATTTAAATGTTATTTTGTCAACAGCAGAATTTTAAAATAATATTTAAAATTAGGTGGACAAATTTAGATTTTGAAATTTTAAAACATTTATTTGAAACATTTATAGATGATATTTTTTTAATATATAGAGATTAGGTTTCATTTTATTAGCATTAATATTTTTATGACTAAGAAACACTTTTATTGCGATTATTTTATTCAAACAATGGAGTAGGGGTACTTTAAAAATCACATTACATTTATGCATTATGTACATTTTTAAAAATCAATTTAATATACACTAATATAATAATGAACAATTATTGCTATAAATTATTAATAAACTTATTTACTAGTAAAGATTATTAATTTTCAGGTTTTTTTTAAATTATCATTTATATAATATTTTGAGTAATTATTGTCTTTTATTTTTTTTTTTAAATGTTAGCACTTTTTTATATGACCTTTATTGATTCTGTGCTTGCCTCAAAATGATTTTTAGCTTCCACACTACGTTTATAACGTAAAAAGTGGAAGGTTTTATAATCGTTCAGTCCGTCTGTCTGTCCGTCTGTCACCTACTTTCACAGAAAGAACCACAAGTCCCACAGACAAGTGGGATACGTCATTTTAAAGCAAAAAATCAGATTAGGCTACATTCCAAATTTCATTCAAAAATTTAAATTAGAAGTTTATTTAAAATTTAAATTACTAAATTTTTTTTATCTACATTGAAATAACATGCAAATTCTATTTTTATTCATATTTTCACTGTTGTCATCCACAAGTCCCACAGACAAGTGGGATACGTCATTTTGAAGCAAAAAATCAGATTTGGCTACATGCCAAATTTCATTAAAAAATTTAAACTAGAAGCTTATTTAAAATTTAAATAACTAAAAATTTAATCTACATTGAAATAACATGCAAATTCCATTTTTATTCAATATTTTCACTGTTGCCATTTCGTTAAACGTACGAGAAACTTTGTTAAAATAAAAATAAACACACTTGAAAAAATATTTATTTATGTGATATAATTCGGTTTGGATTGTTGTATTATCACAATAGAGTTCTTTTAATGGTTCTATATATATATGTATGAAGAAAGATGCATAGAGAATTCTAACTTGGCATTAAAAAAATATGCTAAGTTTCGCTTTTATTTTTAAAGCATCAATTGTACAAATTATATATTTTTTGAACTGTAAATTAATTTAACAAACTATAAATAAGTGAATTTTCGAAAGAAATGTAAATGGGAAATTGTGGCGACAAAAATATTTATTAAAAAGATTACATAATTATTCTTCGAACTTTAAACAAATTTAGCAAACGATAAAGTCTAATTATTAAATCTGAGAAAGCAGATTAATGAAAATAGTTAATTTTGGCGTTTAAAACTTTGAATTACAAATAGCTAAAGGCCCTGTTTTTATTAGAATTAAATCACATTTGCCATTCGCAACAATCGCTCGAGAAACTTTAATTCTTTTAGACAATAAATTAAAATAAATTTATTTTTGCGACATCGATCAGTTTGAAATGACGTCAAATATATTTCACTACGGAATCCTTGTATGTTGATATGAAATGTTTTCATTCTATTTAAAAGCGAGGAATATGACATATTTATTCTTTAAAATATAAATTGATTTTTGCAAACGATAAGTAATAATTATTGAATTTTCGAAATAAAATAAATGAAACTAGCCAAATTTAGCTTGTAAATGTTAAATATAGAATTAATGATGTGTTTGGCGCGTTTTTTCCTGTTAAACACAAATATGTGGAAGCGAGTTAAGTGACAGATTCTGTTACAAACCTACTTGTTTATTTAAAAAAATCTAGCTGTAACACGTTCTTTTTATTATAAGGCTTTTCTTTTTTTAAAAAAATATATTAAGGAAATTTTTAATTTGTTATTTAACTCCTAATATAAAAATATTATGCGCAATCACTCTGGCGTAGTGGTCAGTGCTTCTTGCTCTTATTCCGTAGACCCGGGTTCGTATATGGGTCCGGTAGGTCATGAATATACTCTGCTCTTCATTCGACAATCGACCACCTTCTACACAATAATGAGTACTAAGCTTGATTGATTGGAAAGTCAACTGAAGGTCCATTGTCGAACTAGCCACTTGGGATGGGCAATCAATATCGCTCGTGTAAGCACAATGGCTGTAGGGTTTGGGCAAACTTTAATTAGTATGAAAATATATATAAAATGAATTAAAAAATCTCAAAGCATTTCCAATTCAAATGTATAAAAGTTAGAAATCTATGTTATTAAAACCAACAATTAAATTTGTTACACTGAGTTTTAATATTGCTAACCAAATTTAATTTTTTCATATCAAAATGTTGAAATCAAGGTCTCGCGCTAAAGCAAGCGATGAAATATTTTCATCCCATTCCACGTTTCTAGCTAGCACAACACCAGCATCGGGGTAAATGTCCAGATCAAAGAGATCCAGACGCATGCGTTTGAAAAAAAACCTACGATTTGACAAAAAACCGGCCGCTATTGCATCGCTTGGCGGTCACCAAGTTTTGTTGCATTTGTTTGAAGTGATGTCGTAGTCAGGACACAACCTACTGACAATAGCATCCCTACAACAAGTTCCTTGTCACAACTACTTGCAACGCCCATAGGACACCGACACCATGCATTTAAAAGTTGCACTCAAGTCGTGAGATTTCTTCATGCGAGCACGAAAAAATATCAAGTTGCATGTACCGTTAGCCAATCAGAATTCAGTATTTGTTTGGCTACATTGTGGCGAACTAGACTTCGCCAACAGGTTGTTTATTTACTTTTTAAGACGCCCCTTGCTTGCAAAAAAATGCAAAAATCTGCGCAATTAAAAATGGGTAGTAAATGGACGGCAAAAACGGAAAGTGATCTTATTAATGAAGTTTGGAAACATAAATTTAGTCTATGAATTGAATAAAGTTTGTTTACAAAAAGATGAAACTTGCCAAATTGTGAGATAAATAATTTTTCTGGAAACCTGAAAAACCGGGTTACTACAAGTTACGAGTTTACAAGTTACTACAAGTTACGACACGACACCGACAAATCGTATACGATTTCAGTAACACGATATCGTGGAACGCAAAACACACACGCGAAGCCGGGACGCTTTTCACTAGCCGATACGATAACGATTATGCCGTTCCTAATCGGGCGATATCGGTTATCGCCACGTTATATCGTGGGTACGCACGAATCCTTCTTAATCGTGGCGACATTTTCTGTTTGTTGTTGTTTGAAAACTTCGTAAAAATGGCTCTTAAATTTGATATATCTATGACCTAGTTAACAAAATTAGTTTTTAAATAGTTTTAAAAAATTGCATGTTTTTTTTTATATAAAATTCTAAATTTTTTTACAATTAACTAGCAACTGTTTTAATAAGGTTGTATTTTTTTTAAAACTGATTTCAGCTTGTAATTAAAAATTTATTTTTTAACGTCATGTTAGAAAGTTCAATCGAAAGTTTCCACGCTCATTCTAAAATAATTGAAGAATTTTGCAGGATCTTTATGTAGCCTTTCAAATAGTAAGTGAAAATCCCCTTCAGAATGCCTTGCTTTTAAAATATCGTGAACCCAGAAGCGTTTTGTAATACCTCGTCTTTTCCTTCTTAAATAAAGTAAATATAAGAGGCGCAATTGATGATAATGTAGTTTATTGTGACGAGCCATTTTTTAAATGCGTCTGCTCACGGAGAAAGACGAACACGAAAATTAGCGGAAAATCGGCCCGTTTCAGTGAACGATATCGGTGCAGTGAAAAAGCGACTACCTAGACGATACGATAATATCGTATGCCGTCCCAAGCGATAGTGTACGATTTATCGGTGTCGTGTCGTTCAATGAAAAAGCGCCCTAATAATGGATGTACTACTGAATGTTAAGAAATAGGGATGGAAAACAGAAACCGGTTTTTTGAAAAACCGGTTTTTTGCCCTCGGTTTTGACCGAAAAACCGGTTTTTTGATGAGGCCGGTCTAAACCGGAAACCGGTTTTCTGCTGGGAAAACCGTCTAAAAACCGGAAACCGGTTTCCGATTTTGAGAAAAAACCGGAAACCGGTTTTTTTCTCAAAAAACCGCCATCGAAGTTTTTTTTTAATTAATATGTAATTTTTTTTTTTTTTTAAAAATGGGGTTTTGCACTATGTTGAATCACCCGTTTTTACCAGCATTTTTGAAAAATGCATCTTTTATTAACTTCGGTTTTCACATTTCCTTTCAAGTTTTCCTCCTAACATAAGTAAAACGCTTCTTTTCAAGATCCGTGTTGTTCCTGTGGTCTAGATCAGGTTTCGCTCTTTTAAATATAATAAGCTATGCTGTATGAAATTTTTGGTAATGAACAACGTATTACGATGAAGTTAAAAATCCGAAATAGAGATTTTGTGGTTTTTTACTCGTTTTGGAGGGTGCTGATTCCGAAAAAGTTGTTTTCGAACATTTGTCTGCCTAACTAAAAGAGCTACGAACATCAAATTTGGTAAACGAGTTTCTGTAGTACTTGTGGAAAGTCATAATAAAGTTTTCGATAAAATTGCGCATGTTCAATGGGTAGCTGTCATAGAACTTTTTTTGGTTTAAGGGTATCGCCGAAAAACGAAAAGCGACGCAGACTTCAAATTTGGTAGATGTGTTCCCAAAGTACTTGTTGGACGTTACAAGGTTTTTGAAAAAATTGCGCATGCGCAAGGGACATGCACAAAAAGCGCTGCCATAGCCCATAGAACTTTTTTGGTTTTAAAAGTATTTCTAAAAAACTAAAAGAGATACAGACTTCAAATTTGGTACACGTGTCCCCAGTATCCTCCGGGCGTCAGAATAAGGTTTTCGAGAAAATTGCGCATGCGCTAGGGGTGGTTGCCATAGAAATGTTTTTTTTTTGTTTAAAAGGTATTGTAACTACCTTTTAGGTATATAATTTGCATTGATTTATTTAGAGGTAAGTGAACGTTTTGTTAGGTTACACACTCCTAGTTTACTTCAGTTTTGGATAACAAGGTTTAAGTGTTTTTCTTAAAAGCCTCTATCAACAAGTTCCTTTTTATTCAATTCCTGTTTTTTTAATTTAACGTTACATATTCAATTCCTGTTTTTAGCCTACTTTTCTTTTTTTAATTCGAAAGAATTAAAAAAATGAAAAAGTAGGTATTGACATGCGGTCGATGTCCGTCTGTCCGTCTGTCCGTCTGTCTGTCTGTCCGTCCGTACCCCCCTTCCAAAATCGGTTCTAATCATCGGATCTTAAAAATTCTTTTTTTGTTAGAAAGCTATAACCTCAGATACCCAACTTTCATACTTTTTGTCCGTCTGTCTGTACGTCCAGACGGACATAAATCTACTATCTGTCGGCGAATTTCCCATTGAATTAGCATTGAAATTCAATTTTGAGTCATTTAAATCACTGTAGGTATTGAAATGCGGTTGATGTCCAACTGTCTGTCTGTTCGTATGTCTGTCTGTTCGTATGTCTGTCCGTCTGTCTGTCCGTCTGTCTGTCCGCCTGTCTGTCCGTTTGTCTGTCTGTCTGTACCCCCCTTCCAAAATCGGTTCTAATCATCGGATCTTAAAAATTCTTTTTTGTTAGAAAGCTATGACCTCAGATACCCAACTTTCATACTTTTTGTCCGTCTGTCTGTACGTCCGGACGGACATAAATCTACTATCTGTCGGCGAATTTCCCATTGAATTAGCATTGAAATTCAATTTTGAGTCATTTAAATCACTGTTGCCAAATCAACAATGGCATGAGAAACTTTATTTAAACATATTTGAAACAAAATAATAATTTCATGAATCAGTTTGGAATGACGTCATAAAATGTAGAACAATTTGATTCTTTGATTATTCATTAATTATCTACCAAGAAAGCGGCAAGGCATACTTTTGCATGCAATTATGCTTAGTTTTAATTTACATTTCTTGTTTTTTAATGCAGTTCGGAGTAGTTTCATTACTTTTGTTATTAATAAATATTTATTCTTCGAACTACAAATAAATCACGAGCAGATGATAAATAATATTTAATTAATTTGCGAATGAATATTAAGGAAAATAGTTGATTTCGGCTTTTAGAAGTTTAAATTATAGCTGGGTGCTGTGTTTCGATTTTTTAGCCTACTTTTCTTTTTTTAATTCGAAAGAATTAAAAAAATGAAAAAGTAGGTATTGACATGCGGTCGATGTCCGTCTGTCCGTCTGTCCGTACCCCCCTTCCAAAATCGGTTCTAATCATCGGATCTTAAAAATTCTTTTTTTGTTAGAAAGCTATAACCTCAGATACCCAACTTTCGTACTTTTTGTCCGTCTGTCTGTACGTCCGGACGGACATAAATCTACTATCTGTCGGCGAATTTCCCATTGAATTAGCATTGAAATTCAATTTTGAGTCATTTAAATCACTGTAGGTATTGAAATGCGGTTGATGTCCAACTGTCTGTCTGTCCATCTGTCTGTCTGTTCGTATGTCTGTCTGTTCGTATGTCTGTCCGTCTGTCTGTCCGCCTGTCTGTCCGTTTGTCTGTCTGTCTGTACCCCCCTTCCAAAATCGGTTCTAATCATCGGATCTTAAAAATTCTTTTTTTGTTAGAAAGCTATGACCTCAGATACCCAACTTTCATACTTTTTGTCCGTCTGTCTGTACGTCCGGACGGACATAAATCTACTATCTGTCGGCGAATTTCCCATTGAATTAGCATTGAAATTCAATTTTGAGTCATTTAAGTCACTGTAGGTATTGAAATGCGGTTGATGTCCATCTGTCTGTCTGTTCTTATGTCTGTCTGTCTTTCCGTCTGTCTGTCCGTCCGTCTGTCTGTCTGTCCGTACCCCCCCCTTCCAAAATCGGTTCTATCCATCGGATCTTAAAAATTCTTTTTTGTTAGAAAGCTATGACCTCAGATACCCAACTTTCATACTTTTTGTCCGTCTGTCTGTACGTCCGGACGGACATAAATCTACTATCTGTCGGCGAATTTCCCATTGAATTAGCATTGAAATTCAATTTTGAGTCATTTAAGTCACTGTAGGTATTGAAATGCGGTTGATGTCCATCTGTCTGTCTGTTCGTATGTCTGTCTGTCTTTCCGTCTGTCTGTCTGTCCGTACCCCCCTTCCAAAATCGGTTCTATCCATCGGATCTTAAAAATTCTTTTTAGCCTACTTTTCTTTTTTTAATTCGAAAGAATTAAAAAAATGAAAAAGTAGGTATTGACATGCGGTCGATGTCCGTCTGTCCGTCTGTCCGTCTGTCTGTCTGTCTGTCTGTCCGTCTGTCCGTCCGTACCCCCCTTCCAAAATCGGTTCTAATCATCGGATCTTAAAAATTCTTTTTTGTTAGAAAGCTATAACCTCAGATACCCAAATTTCATACTTTTTGTCCGTCTGTCTGTACGTCCGGACGGACATAAATCTACTATCTGTCGGCGAATTTCCCATTGAATTAGCATTGAAATTCAATTTTGAGTCATTTAAAATCACTGTAGGTATTGAAATGCGGTTGATGTCCAACTGTCTGTCTGTCCATCTGTCTGTCTGTTCGTATGTCTGTCTGTTCGTATGTCTGTCCGTCTGTCTGTCCGCCTGTCTGTCCGTTTGTCTGTCTGTCTGTACCCCCCCTTCCAAAATCGGTTCTAATCATCGGATCTTAAAAATTTTTTTTTGTTAGAAAGCTATGACCTCAGATACCCAACTTTCATACTTTTTGTCCGTCTGTCTGTACGTCCGGACGGACATAAATCTACTATCTGTCGGCGAATTTCCCATTGAATTAGCATTGAAATTCAATTTTGAGTCATTTAAATCACTGTAGGTATTGAAATGCGGTTGATGTCCATCTGTCTGTCTGTTCTTATGTCTGTCTGTCTGTCTGTCCGTCCGTCTGTCTGTCCGTACCCCCCCCCCCCCTTCCAAAATCGGTTCTATCCATCGGATCTTAAAAATTCTTTTTTTTGTTAGAAAGCTATGACCTCAGATACCCAACTTTCATACTTTTTGTCCGTCTGTCTGTACGTCCGGACGGACATAAATCTACTATCTGTCGGCGAATTTCCCATTGAATTAGCATTGAAATTCAATTTTGAGTCATTTAAGTCACTGTAGGTATTGAAATGCGGTTGATGTCCATCTGTCTGTCTGTTCGTATGTCTGTCTGTCTTTCCGTCTGTCTGTCTGTCCGTCTGTCTGTCTGTCCGTACCCCTTCCAAAATCGGTTCTATCCATCGGATCTTAAAAATTCTTTTTTTGTTAGAAAGCTATGACCTCAGATACCCAACTTTCATACTTTTTGTCCGTCTGTCTGTCTGTACGTCCGGACGGACATAAATCTACTATCTGTCGGCGAATTTCCCATTAAATTTAGCATTGAAATTCAATTTTGAGTCATTTAAATCACTGTTGCCAAATCAACAATGGCATGAGAAACTTTATTTATTTAAACATATTTGAAGCAAAATAATATTTTCATGAATCAGTTTGGAATGACGTCATAAAATGTAGCACAATTTGATTCCTTGATTATTCATTAATTATCTAACAAGAAAGCGGCAAGGCATACTTTTGCATACAAATTATGCTAAGTTTTAATTTACATTTCTTATTTTTTTAATGCAGTTTGGAGTTTCATTACTTTTGTTATTAATAAATATTTAATTATTCCTCGAACTACAAATAAATCGCGAGCAGACGATAAATAATGTTTAATTGATTTGCGAAATAATATTAAGGAAAATAGTTGATTTTGGCTTTTAGAAGTTTAAATTATTAGCTGGATGCTGTGTTTCGATTTTTTTTCTAATATGTATAAATCTAGTGTAGAAACGGCTGTTGATGATATTTACTGTTAGAAACCTAGTTTTTTCCCGATTAGAACTTCAGTAAGTATTTAAGTAACAGGAAAGTAGGCTATTTTAGTTCTTTATGAACTTCTTGTTTTCTTCTAATGTGTATAAATCTAGTGTAGAAACGGCTGTTGATGATATTTACTTTAGGAACCTAGTTTTTTTCCCGATTAGAACTTCAGTAAGTATTTAAGTAACAGGAAAGTAGGCTATTTTAGTTCTTTATGAACTTCTTGTTTTAATTTAACGTTACAGTTGTATAAACTTAGCTTCGGCTTTTCGATTACTCTCCGGCAATTTTTTTGTTTCTTGTAGTTGTTGTCCGGTTTCCTAAGTTTCAGATATCTGATGAATATTCTATTTTCTCTTTAAATTGTCATATCCCACTTTCTATTCCAATGGCTTATCGTATTGCAGTGCTTATGCTTTTGCTGACATGACAGTTGAAGGGTTCGAATCCGAATTA
>JAFNEN010000454.1:232500-383578 GCA_019343175.1 Oedothorax gibbosus | reverse complement strand
GAGCGAGGATGTTAGACTTGCTGTCGGAGAGGATAACCGATTTTTTATTTGGACATATGAAATATTTTAGAGCAATGAGAATGGCAAGGCCTTCGCTTGTAAAGATGGAGTTTATGTGTGGCACTCGTCCCGATATCGGCTATGTTGTCCTTTAGGGAGACAGCAGCGACAGTAGTAGCTACGTCAGTTTTGGATGCAATTGGAGATGATGAGGGCGTCTTCCCAGTTGAGGGATTTGTGTGCGGCAAAAAGGCGACGAATAGAGCATGGGGGCTGGGGGCAAGCCAGGTTTCTGAAAATCAAGCTCGTCTGTAAAGAAGGAGGTATTCAGTGAGAATTTTGAGGGATCGGTATTCAACAGATTAGCAGTGATAATGTTCCTGATGTCGATATTAAGATCAGCAAGAATCGAGCAGAGGCGACCAGTGATAGATCCGTTATGATCCAGAGGCGGGGAATTAGCCACATCCTTAAAGATGATGTGCAGAGGCGAGAGGGAACCAAGGGCAAAATTGCGGATGCAAAAAATATCCGTAAGCAGGTTATGACGGTCAAGGAGAGATGTTGATCCGGCAAGAGCAAGGAGGATAGGGATCGGAGTCCAGCGAGGAAGCCCCGTGGCGACCCGAAGGGCAGCATGATATGATGCTTCCAGAGATTTCCTGTCCGTATGGTTCGTATGAACCCAAGTCTTGCAGCCGTATTCCAGGATGATTCTGATTGTGCAGTTTGCGATTTTGATTAGGTGGTGGGACCTAGCCCCCAGTTTTTCCCAGAAATCACTTTAAGGATGTTTGTCCTCTGAAAGGCTTTCTTCTTCTGGGATTGGAAATGGGAATTGAAAGAAAGGTTTTTAGAAAAGTTGATGCCGAGGACTTTAAGGGAGTTGACCCAGGGAATTGTGCAGCTATCGATAGAAAGGAGGAAATTTGGCTGAGTGCGCCTTCTAGAGAAGTTGATGGCCTCGCATTTTTCAGCAGATATGCACATTTTCCACTCAATACACCAGCGGTGGATGTGGTGGAGGGCGGACTGCAACTTTCTTTGAACAATGTCCCATTGAGCGCCCTGATAGTAAATAAGGATGTCGTCGGCAAAAATCAGGCACTTGACGCCGAACGGCAGGATCTTAAAGATGTCGAAGAGGTAAATGAAGAATAAATTCGGGGCCAGAACGCTACCTTGAGGGACGCCCCTGTTACTGACGATAGGGGACGAGGGAGTGCCCCGCCATCTGACCTTAATCGACCGTTCGAGAAGGAAGTTACTTATCCACAGAGCTGGGTTGCCACGGATTCCGAGTTGCAAGAGCTTGAGAATCAGACCGTCGACCCACACGTGATCATAGGCTCCTTTGAGATCGAGAGAGACAGCAGCTATGAATTCCTTGTTTTGCAGTGCTTTTTTGATATCGTGGAAGAGGATTGTGTGGTTCATTTCGCAACCACGAAAGGGTAGGGCACCCATATGACGTGATGCAATTTTTGGGGAGGACAACATGATGGGAACAAACCGATGAAGAATCACCCTTTCCATGATTTTCGCAATAACTGGAGTTAGGGCAATTGGCCGGTATGAGCTCGGAGAGTCGTAAGGCTTGCCCTTTTTATGTATGGAAACAATGATTGTCTCCTTCCATTCAGGAGGGACAACCCCTGAGCACCAACTCTGATTGTATATGGTGAGGAGACGTTCTCTCAGACTAAGAGGAAGGGCTTTGGAGAGCCTTGCGGGAATTCCGTCAGGCCCAGGCGTGGAATTACGCGTGGATTGGATTGCACGGTGCAACTCGTCGATTGAGAAAGGGAGGTTGAGAGGTTCACAGCATTCGCCGCTGAGATCCAAAGGAATGAGTTCGGTAACTTTGCTCTTTATTAGAGTGGTTACGAGGCAGTTGGCTTGGGCAAGAGGAGAGGTGACAAGAATGCCGCCCACTTTGAGTGTGTTAATGGACAACGGGCTGTCAGGGGATCTGTTGCTAACACTTTTGAGAATGCGGAAGATCGTGGCCGAGTTGCCCGCCTCGTCGCAGACTTTGTCCCAGTAACTTCTCTTTGGTTCTTTGATGTGCCTACTGAGTTGTACGCTCGCTTTTTTTAAATGGATGTGAGCGTCTCTCGAGAGATTTGTCCTAGCAATTTTTAGAAATCTACGCTTTTTTTTGGAGGAGATAGGAGCACTTGGGGGTCCACCACGGACACTGGTTTGGTGGTGCCCTAAATTTGTAGACATTCCTTGACATAGTGGATTTGCACATATCGATAAAGAGGTCCAAGTTGAGATTATTGTCGGAATTGGCAAGACGGAGGTCGCTCTCTATGTTGCGCCAGTTGTGCCGGAGCTGAAAAGCATCAGACTCGCTGTGGCTACCGATTGTTAAAGAAATCGGGAGATGATCACTATCAAAACTGTCACAAAGAACCTTAGCGCTGAGATCATGGAATAGGCTAGCTGAGCAGAGGGCCAGGTCGAGTAAGGAAAAGGACCCATTAGGTGAAATGTGAGTGGGTTCTTTGTCGTTTATGAGGATTAAGTCGTTAGATTCGATCCAGTCAACCAGGATGTCCGCATCTGGAGAGTTTCTGTCGCCAGCCCATAGTGTGTGTTTAGAGTTAAAATCATCGCATATAAGAAGTGGGGGGGATGTGAAGCAAATGATATCTTGGGAGCCACTTGTGGCTAAACCTACCTCTGGGGGCATAGATATTGACGATGGACAGATATTTATTTTTGTATTGAATTTTGATACCCATGATTTCGTTAAGGGGGTCTGAAAGATTTGAAAAATTAATTACGGCTGCCTGAACTTTTTTACTGACAGCAATTAGAAGACCGCCACCAGCTTGAGAGCCTGGTCTGTCCTCGCGAAAAATGATTTTGTCTGGTATCGACATAGTTCGGGTGTTTTTAAGGTGGGTTTCTTGAAGGATGAGGATATCAGAGGATGGAAATGAAGGATGACAGACCCAATGTCTCTTATTAATGATACTGCGGCAATTCTACGAAACAATTTTTAAATGGTTGAACGCTATAGTCAAGAGAAAAAATAAGACGAAATGGAAGAAATTAAGTTTCGAGGCATGGGTCCCGACTCGGGATTTAATAACAAGAGATTGCCACAGGGAACAGGGTGCTTTATGACGGGAAGGTTTGTAGGGCAAAATTCGGGTCCGGGGGGGTTGGGGAGAATTCCATAACGGATTGGTCATCGTGTGAAACGTTTCTACTAGAGCTATGTTGACTGTTGTTCAGCTTTGCTTTTTTGTTGTCTGTAGTGGGAAGGTGGGTCTCGTCCCGTTCTTTCCTAAGGGATGGCACGCTTTTTGCGCTGTGCGGAGGGATTTTGACCGAAGTGGATGAGTTTGCGAACACTTTGTTTTGGAGCGACTTGAGATTGTCATTGGCTGCTTGTTGAAGTGCAGACAGTTTGTTAAGACTGCCTACCTTATGCACGAGCCTTTCAAGGATTACAGCGCTTGGTTGTTGAGGACTTGGAGTGGCAAGAGCTTCTAACCCGCTGAGCAATATCTGCTACGTTCGATAGTGTTTGCAGTTGTGCCGCCGCAAATTTCTCTAAGGCCTGGTCAAGCCTTTGAAGAATGGGGGCGATTACTTTATCGACCACCTTATTAATTTCGCTTTGTAAGTCGGTTTTCTCGTGCCTGTCAAGGCTCGCCACTTTGGCATAGGATGATGTGTCAAGAACTGACTTATTATAGCGGATTCTAGCTTCTGAGAATGAAAGGTTGTTCTTCTCTTTGAATTTTAGAAGATTTGCTTCTTTGGCCCTGGCTTCGCAACCGGCGAAGTTGGCAGGATGGTTTTTTTACAATTGACACACTCGGCGGGGTTCTGGCAGTTGGGTGGGAGCCCTCGCAGCCGCAGTTAATACAAATGTCTTTGTTGCAGGTGGCCGTTGAGTGGTTGAAGCAAAAGCAGAGACCATGTTTATTTGCGAATAACTAACAAATCACAAACGTTAAATCATCACTAACAGCATACAAATAAACCATTTTTTACAATTTTTAAACATACTCGAATCAATTCTATTCCCAATATCAAAAAAAGAAGAAAAAAAATCGCAAAAAAGGGAAAGAACCAAAATGTCACTACCCGTTAGAAGCAAAAGAGAAAACGAATTTAACTGGAGGCAGAAAACGGTGAAAATGTGATTCTTCGACTGAATGTCTTGGCGTTGTTTCGCTATTTTTGCTGAACTTTTTGCTGAATTTTTACCTTTGAGCTCGCCGCCTTTTAAAAGCCTTTTTCGGGGAGCCAAAGGGAAAGGGGGTTGAGTTCGAAAAAAGAACAAAAATGGTATGATAAAAATGGTGGAGGGGAGTTGAAAATTGAATTTATTTCGCCGGGATCGGTTCATGAAATGAGACAATTTACACGTTTTAATGAATGCAGGATAGGGTTAGTGATTTTTCCGTGAGCGCCAAGTTACATTGAGTCGCCAAGAAAAAAATCATTATGTATCTTTTTTTAATACTATTTACAAGTTTTAAGTAAGGTAAACGGTTGGTAAATAAATGATTCGTTCCATTGCGATGTTTTATTGCTTTGAAAACCTTGAAAGCATATTTTTTGTAAAGGCGCTTATGTAATCGTTATAAATATAAAAGCTTGTTGGACATTTATGTTCAGAAGGTACAATGATATTTTTTAGAAATTTGTTTAGTAAATTAGCAAATAAATTGTTATAAATTAAGTTAAATAAGCTTTTGTTAAAAATGTTTCAAATTTTAGATTTTCAGGAAATGCTATGTCATACACATGAAACTTTTATGGTAAGTTTAAAAAAATACTTTAAAAAAAAAACTAAAGTTAAAGGAAAAATTTTTATAGTGCCCATAAATGGTGTAATTAAATAATACTTGAGTTGCTAATAGCACAATTGTAATAATACAATTTGAATAATGAAAAATGTACAATGTACGTGTGGTTACGGTCATTAAAGTGGGTTTAGGCAAATTATGGAGACACGTTTCAGAAATTCTTGAAAAAACAAGGCACGGAGAGACATAAATATACATTAGAAATACAATTATCTGAAAGAGTTCGAACCATTCTTAAAATAAAAAACCCGCATAATTAGATTTAAACTACAGTTAATAATATTACTTACATTCAAGACGGTGACTCATCATCCCAATAACGTTCTTTCTGTGAAAAGTGAGCTATTCAGAAAACCAGCGATTTGGATAATGTGAATTCATGTAAACGAGTTCCTATAGTTTGGTAAAGAATATAATCGAAGTTCTACTAAACAATTCACGAAATATTTTATCCACTTAAAATAAAATAAAAAGTAGCAAAAGGAAAGATTACTCGCCAAATACAACCACCTGTCCTCATCCATGGAGAGATAGGCAAGAAAAATCCCTAAGGATAATCGAGCACATGCAGAGAGATGGGAGGGGTTTCAGAATTGGTTATTAAGGGATTTCAAATTGGATTTCTCTATTAGTAAAAAGTGATGGTGCAGTTTATTACTTTTTTTTTTCGTTTTTGCTTTCAACCAGTAAATAGTAATGATATATTTTGCGGAATTATGTTTAAAAAAAGGAATGAATATGTGACATGATATATATTGCCTTACCATAAGCTTATGGTGTGTTTCCATAGACTTGTCATAGGTGTATGGAACTTTACCCTAAGCTTTCCTAGGTGTATGGAACTTTACCATAAAGCTTGCCTAGGTGTATGGAACTTTACCATAAGCTTGCTTAGGTGTATGGAACTTTACCATAAGCTTGCCATAACCCTATGGCATATTCCCATAACCATGCCATAACCCTATGGCATATTCCCATAACCATGCCATAAATGTATGATGTGTTCCCATAAGTTTGTCATATGTATATGGTACACTTCCATAAGAGAACCATAGTCTATGGTACATTGCCATACGATTACCATACAAAATCTTATGGTTTCCATAGGTTACCATAAGTTTTTCTATGGCAATATTTCCTAAGGGACATTGCCGAGGTCTGTCGAAAAATGGGGAGATTTTGTGACTTTCGTACCACAATTTGATTGTCCTTGGGATTTGGGACCCTGCTATGGTGACGAGTACGAGCTCGGAGGGTTGGATGATTTCGCCGATTTTTTTGGTAAAGCGTCTAGCCTCGATGATGGTTACAGGGTTCGAAGATTCAATCTCTTCTATGACCTCAGGAAGAGGGATATCGGTGGGGATGTTCCTGAGTAGAAATCTTTTGGAGACACACTTACGTTGCAGGGTGCACACCACAGGAACGTTGGGGAGATTTGTTAGTTTGCATACTTGAGCGGCACACTCGTAGTCAGAGGTTTCGACTACGATCTTGTTGGCACGGGTGTATTTCAAGTTCGCGATTCTTTTGTGGGCGCGAATTTTTGTTTCGAGATCCTTTTTTAAGAGTAAGGGTTTGTTTTTAGGGATCCCCCAGACTTGTTTTCAATAAATATGACGAAGTTTTTGGATCCATTCTCAGACGCGTTAGCTACGATTTCTTGCACAGTTAGGTCCTTAGTGAAGGTGAGTTGCGCCATTATGACGGTATCATCCTTGCGGGTAATGTCAAGGGGAGGTGGCCGAAGCAGTTCCTGGGCCAGCGTAGATGAAGTCAGCAGCAACCAGGGAAAATAAAAGTAAAAAGAACTTATAGTGGGTGCAGCCGGCTTAGACCGCGTTGAAGACGGGACGACTGCCTGACAGTGAATCTTTTAAGAAATTTTCACTGGGCGACATTGCATGTAAAATGTTTTTTTTTTTTTGAGGGGGGGGGGGGGAGGAGGAGGATCGTTGTGTCATAGGAAAAGGGGCTCGTCATTTCAAGATAATCCAACTTGAAAATTTCATTGATTGCAAAAAATATTTTGTGATTTGTAATCAACCAAATATATAAATTGAAATAAATAATAAATATAGAAAAATAAAATAGAAATTGAAATGAAAAAAATAGAAATGCGTAGCTATCTATTTTACAATATCCTCTGCATAATCTTGAATGATACTTCTATTACATATATTTTCTTAAAAATAAACATAAAACAAAGAAATAAACATAAAAACAGTCTCTTTAACTATTTTACAATATTATCTAACTAATAAAATAATCCCGAATAACATTTCTAAATTATATTTTCTTAAAGAATAATACTCCTTAAAAAAAGAAACTAAAGTAGACAATAACAAAACTTAGGAGGGAAATAGTTTGTATAAATGAGAGAAAAAAAATGTATATACAGTAACTCAATACTTATTACATAAAATTCTATTTTAAAATATACTCTAGAGTCTAAATACATGAATAGTACTTCTATCTATATATATAAAAGGCAAAGTCCTGACTGACTGACTCACTCACTCACTCATCTATTCATTCACTATTTGCATCCAGTTGTATATGGGTTAAGGTTAGTTTCGAATTATTGTCTCACTAGAGCTATACACGAGGGCTATTGGCCACGGGCTTCTTAATTTAGAACCATGGGGTATTATGCGGGACACATGACATTTTTGGCTGCATGGGCCGTTTATAGGTCAGCAGTTATTTTGACGATGCCCGGACCCGAGTCTGGGACCTATCGCATGCACGGCGAACGCCGTTACCGACTGCGCTCCCCGGCCCTGTCGAGTAGTCGAATATGGAGTGGAATGTTTACCATATTTTGGGCATTTTAGGGTGTAAGAGGGCAAATAGAAACTGGCCCTTATGCTATTTTGACAATTTCAATACGGCCTATTAGAAAACCCTCTAACTTCTAGAAGGGCCTGGATGGGATGCAATCAAATCGAACTTCTATTTTTAAAAATTAATGCTGATATTAGAATTGTAGGAAATTATAATATACCGATGGGGTGCTGACCAGTGGAGAAGGGATCAATTGGTATGAAATAAATGTTTACGTAAAAAGAAACAATCACCGTTATTAAGGGTACATCCGTGCAACGCCGGGTTTATAAAGCTAGTAACTTATATATTTTCTTGAGAAATGATTGCAAATTTTTCTTGAGGACCCCCCAAAAAAAACCTCATTAAATTCAGTAATATACAAAAATATTATATGCAGTTTTCTTCTGCAAAAAAACTTTTTAATGAAGTCCCTGTCACGATATAATTTTTGCGTCATAATTCATTTGAAAAATTATGCAACAAAATTGATTTTTTTCAAATCTACGGATGATGTACTTATATACAGTAGATGGCATTAGTGAATCTACAGAAGTGTAATGTTTAGTTTTTACATAAAGATTACTTTTTTAAAAATATCTATATTTTGATGTTGCAATAATAACATATGTAAATGAAGTGCCACATAACTATCTTACTAACAATATTTTTTCCAAAACAAATATGTTTACAAAAAAGGGTGGTTGTTTAAGTAAATAATAAATAAAATGTAATTTAAATTGCCTAAACTAAGATTTTTTGTTAATTTAGCGGAACAATGCATGTTCAGATTTAAGGCATTGATCTCTGAAAATGTTGATTCCGTATCATTTATAAATTAATTTTTTTTAAATATTTCGTAACACACTGATTGATTTAAATAACATTTGTATGTTTGGTTTTTACATTGATGAGTTAAAAATAGTTAGAGTACAAAACTAGGGTCATTTTTGACTTTTTTTTAAAGTCTTATTTCTCCATATTTGTTTTTTAAGCATATAAAATAGTTCCAATAAGAACTAATTGGTCTTATGATACCTGTTGTTACAAACTCTAAAACAGCTCAGTAGTAGATTTATGGGCATTTGAAACAATCCGACCCTAAGTACACATATCGTCCCTATATTTATTTTACAGATTACAATTGACTATGAATATTTTAAATTATATAAAGGAATAAAAACGAATTCATATGTTAATAAATTATTTGTGGAATAATATCTTAAATAAAATGTTGGGTTTAATTTTTTAACGAATTAAAATATTTGGATGAAATAGGAAGTCTGCGTCGTGAAACACTAATAAATATTTTTATAGAAACTTCACAGGTCCTAGCAAATTAAAAAAAAAATTAAATATTAAAAACTAAATTCTTCTTCAAGCTTTATTGATGCATTATAATTGTTACTTAAAATCAAATGTAATTTTATCGATAATTTGAAGTAAAATTTTTTAAAAATTCACATATCTCCCCCTTCTTAATCCTCAAACGTTTATGCAACTTTTAAACACCAAAATTAGAAAAAAAATACATAGATAAAATAAATACATAAACAGCATAAAAACGTACCTCAAAACAAAAATATCCAACATAAAACGAAAGGCTAAATTTAAGTGAAAATAAGATTAGAGCAAAATTTTGTGTGTTTACTTTAGAAGACAATGTTGTACAATGACACCTAAGATCTATTGACCACCCACCCTCATCAGTTGGCCATTTTCAAGTTCCCATAGCTATTCGAGTGACTTTTACGATGTTTTCTCAGATCAGAAACTTTTACCAAAATTGTAACTACGATCCCCTTCCGAGAAAATCACATTTGCTTTTGTACCAAGCCAATTAAAAAAGCAAGGCAAAAACAGCGATGAAAATACGAAGCTTGTTTACTACAAATAGGCTCCCACTTTCAGTCTCAGATAAGTTAAACTGATTGGAAAAAACGAAGACATCAATGTGTGATACAGAAAAATACTGAGAATCGACACGGGATAATTGCCTGTCTTTTGTCCACATTCCTCTCTCATAAAAAGCATCCCCCAGCTTCTTGTCGCTCAGCGAGTAATAGCCTTATCTTATAACGCAATAAATTCTCCAACAGGGGGCATGTCCGGGGCCTGCCACATGAACAAACACCATGAGAGCACCCAGGCTGAAAGGGTAGGGGGAAAAAAGTTTTGTAGACCATCTTGGTTGCTGAGAAAAGTTTTCCTGTTTAGTCACTCACAGGGTTGTAATGAATGAGCAATATCTGATAAACAACAACTGGCTACAACTTGCCCATTTTTTTAAAATTTCAAATGCTTTTTTTAAATACAATTTATGATATAACGGATGGGATTTTTGAGAAAATACGGTTTCTTTCAATGTCGCCCAGTGATTTGATTTTCATATTACTAGGCGACATTTTTCTTTCACTGGGCGACATTAGTGTCGCCCAGTCACTATGTTAAAAGATTCTCTGCTGCCTGACTTAGGCAAGTAAAAGAAAACAAGGAATAAAGATACAGAGGCAGCTGATACGTGGTACCGACGCTCAAGCGGAGACACGTGCTCCCAAAAACTTCATCAACGTTTTCAAATTGATATTTTATTATTTAAAATACAATAGTTATAAATCTTTTCTTAGTTTCCCATCTTGCTTTTGACTTTTGGTAGGGTAAGGGAAGGAAAAGTGAAACCGGTTTTTTTGAAAAACCGATGTTTTGGCCTCGGTTTTGACCGAAAAACCGTTTTTTTATGAGGCCGGTCTAAACCGGAAACCGGTTTTTAAGGGAAAATAAGACGGAAACCGGAAAACCGTTTTTTTTCTCAAAAACCGCCATCGACTTTTTTTTATTTCAACAGAAGTTAAACACACAATTGTACAAAATAAAAATGAAAATTGACAGCATTATTGAAAGCAATATCTTTTATAGACTCCGTTTTTCACATTTCCATTCCAGTTTTTCTCCTAACATATACATTAGCTAACGTTCCATATCAAAGCATCTTTTCATGCTCCTTGTTATTTAATAAGGGTATAGGGCCTTTGATCAGTTCAGCTTCGCCTTTAATTTCAGTTTTGGATTATATAATGTATCAGTGTTTTCTTTTTTGAATTAAGATATGAATTTCTTTTCAATTCCGTTTATTTGTATTCAACGTTACAACAGTTTTTAAAATTCACTTCGATTTTAATTTTTAGGTTTATCTTTTTAATTCTGTTTCTTTGTTTTCAAGATGTCAAATCAACTTTTTTAACTATCCCCAAAGGATGCTTTTGCTTGTAAATATTCGGGCATGATAACGTCTCCAAGGGCTTTGGAGCCCAGTCGGTTAAGGCGTTCGCCTTGCATGTGGAAGGTCCCAGGGCATCGGTAAGATAACTGCCGACCTATAAACGGCCGTGCAATCAAAAAATGTCCGACGAATAATACCCATAATACCCCGAGCAGAAGGAGTGCGCGTTAATTGAAGAGCTGAGTGGAAGAACATGCTAAGTGACATTTTTGAAAAAATTGAGATTTTTGTGTCAATGATCATGTTATTACCTGCTTTAAACATAACAGCTTTCAATTTTTTAGAAAACATTCGATTTCGTATATTTTTCGCATACGAAGTTGGTAGGTGCACGCGTTTTCGTCACTTTTTCAATGGAAGAAGGTGCTAAGGATTAAGGATCCTTAGCATTTTCTTCCACCGAAATCGCCCGATTCCGGAACGATCGTTTATGGTGGAAGAACGTGCTAAGTGACACGTTTGCGGAAATTTTTCAGACTTTCGCTTGCATTAATAGCAAAACAAATGGTTCTTTTGTAGTTTTAATCAAAAAGAATTCAACAAAATGTAATTAATATTTCCTAATTAACTTTAATTATTAAATATAATCAATGAAATAAAATTTATATTGCGTAAAACTGGGTTTTGAGTGCATTTAGCAAAATAAGGAAAAAATGCATTTTTATTTTAAATTTAAACGGAGTTAAAGGTTTTAACATTTTATAAAATATCGTCTGATTTTTATTGTAATAAACATAGATAATTTAGCAGATGGTATATAATTAAAACAAAGTTGCACCTGCTCTATGGAGATCGCAGTTCGCGCTAAAACAACATTGCACCGAACATTCAAAGCATCTGGTTTGTTTAAAAAAATGAATTATGGGTACAAAAATCGTTTTAAAGCCATTTTACGTTTGATCTCTAAAGCTATCGATCACATTTTGTGCAATGTCCTAAACTCCTAAAATTATTAAAATGGAATTAAGAAGCAAGCGGAAAGCTGAATTTTTGCTTGAAAGTGTGAATAGCAGCTTACGGTAAGTACAAATTTAATCAAGATATTGCTTGGTTATGTAAAACTAAAATATTTTTATAATAATTGATGCAAAAATAAAGTAATAAAGTATAAAACGTTATAAGTTCTTAATATTTATTAAAATATCGATGACTTTAAAAAAGTACTATGCATCACGATTGTAAAAATAAATTGTTTAAACGAGCATGTTCTACTGTTGTAGAAATGCTGTAAATTAAAGTAGCTTTTTTAAAATTGATTAAACCCTTAATTGAAAAGGAGAAAGAAAAACGCAAATAACCTTAGGGTCTATATCTTGCCATACAACTTATTTTTACTTTTTTTTTAATATCAAAGTTAGTTTTTTAATTCGATTATTCTTATCTAAAAACTATTTAAAAATTTATTTTGCGAAAACTTACATCTTGCATTTTAATTTTTTTTATAAGTCTTTTAAATTTAATATTTATGTTATTCACATGCATTTGTGTTTCTTTTACTATCTTTTTGTATAATTTTTATTAAGTTGATTTGTCTTATTATTAGTTTGTCTTAAGTATTTATAGTTTATAATTTCAGTGATAATGGTATTTTTTAAAAAATATTTTCAATTAAAAACTTACTCATCTAACATTAAGCAAGAAGTTCTAAAATAACTTATATAACCTACTTTCTTTTAACTTAAATACTCAAAGAAATCCTTATAGTAGGGACAGACGGACGAACAAAAAGTATAAGATAGGTGACTGATATCTTAAAAAAAAACTAGGGATGTGTAACACTATATATCAATACGCTCATTTAAAAGTTGTATATACCTTATAAAGTATTTTCAATAACTTCCAAACCTATAAAGTTCTATGGCAGCTACTCCTTGCACATGCACAATATTGTAGAAAACTTTATTTTGACGTCCGACTAGTACAGGGAACACGTGTATCAAATTTAAAGTCTGTATCTATTTTCGTTGTTCAGCAATACCTTTAAAACCAAAAAAGTTTATAGCAGCTTCTACTTGCGCAATTTTCTCGAAAACCTTATTATGACGTCCAATAGGAACTAGGAACCCGTATACTAAATTTGAATTCCGTAGCTCTTTTATTTCGAACTGTAAAGTAGTTTCAGACAGACAGACGGATCAGTGTAAAATAAAAACCCACTTTTTTAGAATGAGCACCCTCCAAAACGTGTAGAAAGCACAAAATCTTCATTTTGGATTATTGACCCCCATCGCAATAGTTTTATTACCTTATATTTTATATTAGGTAATTGAAAGTAATAACTTTAAAAATTGGACGGGTACAAAGAAAGTTGGGGAAGGGGGGGGGGGGTAGTAGGACGTACGGACAGAAACAAAATAACAGACGTACAGGCAGGTGGCCAAACACTATGCATTGTAGTCATCTACTTTTTTACTTTCGAACCAAAAAAAGAATTTCCAGAATCAGGCATTTTGGATCGGAAATTAAAAGGGATATGGACGGACGGACAAAATGATGGACTGACAGGCAAACAATTAAAAAGTATAAAAGAGATCTGTGAAGCTCTATCTTCCAAGCAGAAAAAGAATTTTGAAAATCGGAAGGTTAGAACAGAAATTACGAAACGGGTATGGACCAAAATTACCTCAAAAATGTCACTTAGCACGTTCTTCCACTAAACGACAGCCAAAATCTGAAGCACTTTGGAGGAAGAACGCGCCAAGTGCATGAGGTGTCAAGCGGGTTTGTAAATTTCGTGTTATTACGTAAATTACGGTTAATCCAAAAGCCACCAAGCATTTTGAAGAACCAAACTAAAATATCTCTCTATATTAAAAAAAGTAAGCTCTTTTAAAGTGTCAGCAGCCATAACATGATGAAATATTGATGTTAGAAGCCCAAATTTTTTTGGGAAGGTGTGTCTCCCTTATGCCTCGATGCCTTTTTTTTCAAATAGTTTTTTAATTAAAATAAAAATAAGTCAGCCAAAAACAAAAACTTATTCCTTTTCAGCATAACACCACGTTAAAAATGATCAGAAATGCGTGATTTTGTTACGTTCTTTTAAAGAACAGCTTCTCTCCGCTCTGTTCTTTTAAAAAGAACAGTTCTTTAGGGTTTTTTTTTGGTTTTGTGTTTATATATAGAAAAGGTTTACAGATTTTTTTTTATTATAAAAATGATTTTGCCTTAAAATGTTGCCTTAAAATATATTATAGCAAGATAGAAGGTTTATAGATTTTTTTTAGTTTAAAACGTCATTATAGATTATACCTAACAACAAAAAATTATGACAAAACTATTTTAAATAAACATTTAACATAACAATTACTCTAATAAAAATTTTCAATAAACAAAAAAAAATTTATAACAAAATTATTTTATTAGGTTAATTCTGCTAAAGTGGAATCACAAAATTTCCATTTTTTTTATAAAACAGTTTTTTTTAAATAGATTTTAAAAAAATAATTTATGACAAAACTATTTTAAACAACCATTTAACATAACAAATAAACAACATAACAATAAACAAACATTTTATAATAAAATTAACAAAACTAAAGTGGAATCAAAAATTTCAATTTTTTTTATAAAAAAAAACAAAAAGTTTTTTTTCTTTTCGGAACAGATTAAAACTATCACGTAATTTTATCTGCTTTTTTTCATCTTTCTTCGGGTGCAGCTGGCTTTTTTTTATTTAATCTCGGTTTTATTTTATGATGATATATTCTGTTTCGTTGGTCGCTATCGGGTTGCCATCGAGGCTTACTGGCGCATCAGATTTGGCGCGTTTATCTATTTTGTTGTTAATTTGGCGTGCCGGCAAGTGGATTTCATTGATTTTTTCGGTTTTTTTTTATTTATTTGTTCGTATTCGGTTTTTGCTGTGCCAGCCTGGATAATTGATCTTTTTGATTGTTGCATTTGAAAAAGAATTTTTAGAGTCATTTATGGTATATTTTCGAGTTTTATAATTAGGTTTCGTTTGCATATTTTTAATCGTTTGTATTTAGCGTGTGACTTTTAAAACTTTTTTTTACTTTATTTGCATTTATGTACTGCTCCACATTTATTTTTAATTTGCTAGCACATAATCTTATTTATGTGAGCGAGCCGGTCGCGAAGCGGTCCAATGGAATTGCGCAGCAATTCCCGGGGGTTGGTGAGCGATAGCGAGCAGGAAGCGGAGAGGAAGAATCCAAGAATGCAAGCTTGCGAGCCAGTGAGATTCCGCAGCAATATATTCAAGGGTGCCAGCTTGCGGCTGAATTACCAAGGCTCGACATAATTTTGCCATAGATACAGACCTGGATAGCAAAATATGCATAGGCGCATGTGCAAAGTTGGGTTGGAAAAGTTACGTTCACCAGCGAGTCGGCCGCGAAGCGGCTTATGGGAATCCGGGGGTTGGCGAGCGATAGCGAGAATGGGGCGGAGCCCCCTAGTCATGCAAAAAAAATACTATGATTTTGTGAATGACAGAGAAGTTGCAAACTAAAAACTTTGAAGCTCATTATCTCGTTTTCACCTTTTTGTCACTTAGCACGTTCTTCCACTAAGCTCTTCAATTATAGTCAAATGTCCCAACGCTGCGTGTGCGTACGATGCCGCCCTTAACGGTTGCGTTGGGTGCCTACTCAGTTGTCGGCTCGTCACTTGACTGTGGTTCTAAATTATGACGCACGTCGCCAATAGCCATCGTGTAGCTCTAGTGCGACGATAATTCAAACTAAAACTAAAAACATAAAAGTCTCCAAAGGGTGTAACTGCATAAGTGCCCCCTTACATCGCCTTTCGTCCATCATTCATCACTTGTCCACTACATAGTACACAGTGATCAATTTAGGCAACAGTAGAGGAACATCAACAATTTCAACCGTTCCGTGCAGAAGGAACACCGTATGAAATGGGCTTTACTGGCAGTATTTTCGGCTTTAAGTGATTGGTTGTGTAGGCGGAGCTTGTTAAAATGGGAATGTTTCATATGACATAACGCTCTTGTTTTCACTTTTCTATATCCTGCGATCTTATTAGTTGTTTGGGTTTCATTCTGAAAACGGGGCTGTAGTGAGCCTAGTGGTCAGCGTCTCGGTCTCGGGATCGGAAGGTCCTGCGATCGAGTCCCGGTACCACTGAAGACCTACCGAGTATATGCGGAGTACGTGCTCGTTAAATCTGTTGGGTCCGAAAGTCCTCTAAGTTCCCATACCAAATCGATACCTCTGGGGATGACAAGCCAATTCTGGGGATCCTCTAGTTGGCCTCTGTCTCTAAAAATTAGATGGATCCACTTATGTGTGTGTGTTGTCTGTTGTGTCTGTCTTACTTGACGAAGGTTTATAAGCGGGTCGCTGACCAAGCACACAAACCTGAATATATATGTCTACCAACCAACCAACCAACCTCTGAAAACGACTGTCATAGATGAAAAGAAACTTTTCTTACAATTTAACAAATTATTTGAACAGCCAACAGCACAGCAGGAAGTGGGGATTTTAAAATTTTAATAGGTAAAATATTCTTAGAAAACTTTCGCGAATAACGAAACAAAAATAGTTCCGACAAAAAGTGAAAGCAAGAAACCTTGTATCTTGTATTTAGCATTTTAGGGGTATCTTCAGTAGGCGGTGTGGGGAATTCAGCAGACTGCTTGGCTGTAAGTTTTAGAGAGGGGGCGGTTGGCATTGGCGGATCCAGGGGGGGAGGGGGAACCAGGGGGCACGTGCCCCCCCCCCCCCCCATAAAATGTAAAGTTACACTAGATATTATTGAATTTTCTAATCAAATAGTTGATAAAGTCTATTTTTTCATAATTTTTGGTGGGAAAACGTACATTTCACATTCTGAATGACGTCATAATCCAGAAGACACAAATCTGTCAAGGTCACGATATTACGCAAAGTTAAAGAAAAGAAATAACGAAAACTGGTCAATCACAAAATTCGGCGCGAATTAATTTTTGGAAATAATTTTTTTTTATTTATTTGGAGGGTGGTGCAGTATATATTCCACACGTGCTATCTAACGATGCATATTTTTGGAAACGTTTTCTTTTTAAGGTTTTGAGCTTGCTTATATTAAATCCAAGTAACAATATAAGTGTAGTTCAACTCGAGAGTTTTTTTCGCGCCTTTCTCTCATATATTATACATCAAATTTCATAAGAAGATTGGATTATAAGAGTAAGTTATTAGCTTCCATACTTAATCAATAAATGAGTTCTTATTTATAAAATTTGCTTGCAATTGCCTCAATGATATTAATAAACAAAAATAATGCCGTTAATCGTAAAATTTTCTTAGTTGCTGTTTAAGTTGCTGATTTATAATATTTTTGAAGGTGGCATTTTAAAGACTATCTTGTGGGTTAGTTTGGGTTGAATTATCGTCGCACAAAAGCTGCACGAGGGCTATTGGCGACGGGTGTCGTAATTTAGAACCACAGTCAAGTGACGAGTAGACGCCTGAGTAGCACCCAACGCAACCGTTAAGGGCGACATCGTACGCAGCGTTGGGATTTCAGAACATATTTATAACATGCACTTCCACTATACGGGGTATTATTCGTCGGACATTTTTTGGCTGCACGGGCCGTTTAGTAGGTCGGCAGTTATTTTTGCGATGTTTGTAAGTAGGGATGCCCGAATATTCGGTTACTATTCGGTATTCGGTTACTATTCGGTATTCGGCCTTTAGCCGAATATTCGGTTTGGCTGAATAGCTTTACTATTCGGTCGAATAGTGAAATTTAAATTTTTCAAGAGTTCTGTTATGTTATTTCAAACTTCTAACTTTAACGTCGAAAAAATTCCCAACAGGACTTGTTTCTTCTTTGATAGACTCGTTTAGTTTGGTTAGTTTGAATTCGTCGCACTAGAGCTACACGAGGGCTATTTGGCGACGGGCGTCGTATTTTTAGAACCACAGTCAAGTGACGAGCCGACACCTGAGTTGGCACCCAACGCAACCGCTAAGGGCGACATCGTACGCAGCGTTGGGACTTTGGAGCATATTTAACGTGCACTCCCTCTACACGGGGTATTATTCGTCGGACATTTTTGGCTGCACGGGCCGTTTATAGGTCGGCAGTTATTTTGGCGATGCTCGGACCCGAACCTGGGACCTTTCGCATGCTAGGCGAGCGCCTAACCAACTAGGCTCCCCAGCCCCTCTTTGATAGACTCAAATTCTTAAGGTTTTGTTAGTTATAATGTTAAATCAAGCTTTACTCAAGTTGTATTAAATAAACATGTCTCTTTAGGGGAACAGTTACTGTGAGTGGGCTTTAAAAAACAGTATCGCAATTGTAAGCCATGGTTTTGTTATTTTTTTTTCTTTCTAATTTAAATTCTACCTCGGATCCATCTACTTTTATGTTGTTATACTTCTATTTTCGTTTTCATGTTGTGATATTTCCAAGTTACACTTTCTAAAAGGCTTGCTTTAATAACAAACGAGTACCACTTTATTGTGTGTTGGTTCAATTAAAAATTTAATAGCTATATTGTATTAAAATTATTGTGTACTTATACGTTTGTGTTGAATTGAAATTGATGAATAATAAATACAACTTACTTAGATATGACAAAAAATAAAAATTGGTTTAGGTAGGCTGAATATTCGGCTAAGAATTCGGCCGAATATTTATTCGGTATTCGGCCAAATTTGGTATTCGGTGCATCCCTATTAGTAAGGAACTTGGCACGTTTCCCCTATTTTTACTGTTTTTGTAGGAATGCTTAATATAAAGGCCATATCACACGAGGGATTTTTCCCCAACCCAACCCTCAACCCAACTTCTGTTCGAACCATGATTGGTGGAAATTGCCACGTGCTATGACGTAGGCGTTGGAGAAATTTTCTACAACTCTGTCGTTTCATCGCGACGGAGTTGATCAACTTGGCAGAGCTAACGACGCACCCCCCCCCCCCCCCTAGAAAATTATTACCCCCCCCCCCCCCTAAAAAAAAACCGGTGAGGATTTTTTATTTATATGGGCAAATGGGAGTACCTAACCAAAGTAGCCTCTAACTAATCTTTACGGTGTATATAGAAAACCTTATAGTAAAATGATATTTCAAGTACCATCGAATGGGGTAACTTAACTTTATCCCAAGAATTAAAACCCCAGTAACTGACTTTCTTCTGAAATATTTTTCTTCTGATAGGTCAAAGCAGAGTTGCCCCTAATCGAAAAAAGGGAAGCACCTTTTGGAATATCTTTTATAATACGGAATTACAAGCTATTTTAATTTTCCTTTAAAAAGGTTTTCTTTACAGCCAAAGCTATCGGAATCTAAATAATTGGTAAAAAATTCCGCTCAAAATTTATGTAATTATATTATTTTTAAAACAATAAAAATAGCCGGACACGTGATCCATTCAAAAACGGCTTCCAATTCATTCCCTCAATTCTTAATGCATAAAAAAAAGTTTATCTTGGTATAGCTTTTTATTTAATGCAACACATTTGACATTATCAAACACATTAGAATTATTTTATAAGGTTTACAGAGATTGCTTCACTTAAAAAAAAAAACCTAAAATTTAAAAAATTAAAGTTAAATATAACAAAATTCTTACCGTGAAACTCGGAATTGCACTATTTAATTATCTTCAATTACCCAGACCCGTCACATTTGAGACAAGACGACAAGTATTTTCCTACTGATTCTCAAGCAATCATTTAGTTATTTTGGCTTCGAGTCTAATTTGGCGGGAAAAAGTCAAAAATATTATCCGAAGGTCATTAATGCGTAAAAATGTTATACAAAGTTAAGTTCGAAAGATTTATGAGCCAGCTGCAAAATATGGCGGGAATATCTCATTGATTCCATTGGCAAACTATAATGCGAACGTCATCAATTCACCGAAATGTTTTATAAACTGCGTGCGATTTATGACTGTTTACACTTTGTTACAGGGATCGGATTGTTTATTGGAAATAATTGTCAGAAATCGTATCGTCTGGAAGACGCCAACGAACATAATTTATAACTCCTTTTTTCCCTGGTGTTGCTTGAATTATGGTTGCCCATCCCTATTCTTTGAAGGCAAAAATGTAAAAAAAATTGGAGGCATTGGAGCCACTTTTGATTATCTTGCCACTTTGTGTTTTATTTTAAACCAAATAAAAATTCGCCAGAGTACAAGTTCTGAGCCCCCCTCCCCCCCCCCCCCCCCCCCAGCCGACGCAACACCGGTGTTGCGTCGGCTGGGGGGGGGCAGATAATGAGTAAGAATAAGAGTTAGCTGAGTTTTTTTTATCAAGATTGGCTGTTTATTAATAATTTTTATAAAAAAATTCAACCCCCCCCCCTAAAAATTTCAACGACGCAGTCTGCGTCGTTGACCCCCCCTTGTAGGCACCCCTGCCAAAAAACCAATCAGGTGAATCGGTGATGGTCGCTATACACCGACGTCACGGCTCTGTTTTGGTTGAAGCCAAATCTTCAGGTCATATTGTGCCAAATTGCCAAGCTGTTGTTTATTTATTTTACATGTACGATATTTTGATTTTCAATCTGAAGTATAATAAGCTATTTGACACAAAGAGGAAATAAAACTCTTTGATTTCACATATCTTCTTATTTTTTCGATAAAAAATGTTCAAAAGTTGAGGGTTTTTTTTAAACGGAAATTGTTACTTAGGGCCAATTCCACACAAGATTTATTTATATATCTTAGAAAAAAAAATCCTTAGCACAGCTTTTAGTTCAACTTTAATTGTAAGAAAAAAGCTACTTTTTAAGGACTTTCTTACGTTAATTCAATAAATTTTATATATCATTTGCTATAATATGTAAAGTAGATGGGTAAAATTGCCCCTTTTGTTCTAAATGTGAAAGCTTTACTGTATATCAGCTTTAATTTAAAATTTGTAAAAAAAATATTTGAAATTTTAAGCAAAAATCCAACATTTTATAGCCTTCAAAATATCTCTCAACGCAATTTAAACAATCTATAGTTGGGAAAATAAAACTTTTTAACTTATATTTTCTCAGTGTTTATTTGTTTTATTACAAAATAAGGTGAAAGAAAAATTAATAATTACAAGAGAAATCCTAAGCATGCGATAAAATAAAACTCAAATTAATCCAAAGGTCCGATTTTTAATAAATTGTCGCCTACTGTAGAGATATCGTTTTAGTTATGACAGTCGGAAAAGAGAAATCTTCTCATACTCTGGCAACCCTTTAACAAACTTTGTGGGGGCCGAAATTGGGGGGAGAAAGTTGCGTTGGGAGTTGGGTTGGAGGAAAACGCTCGTGTGATACCCCCTTAAATCTATTAAGGTATAATTCGTTCTGTTTTCATTAAATTTTAATTGCTGTTTAATATTTAAACCATGGTTTATTAGTTGTTGTTTTTATATAACTACATAAATGCATATAATTTTAAAATTATTTCACATTGGTGATTCGCGTTTGTACGACGTGTCGTAAAATTAATTAAAAATATGAATTAGCTTCCGTAAAGTTTAAATATTAAATCATTTAATTATTTAATTGGTTAGCTTTTAACCTGTCGTATTTCATTTGTTAGTTAGTTTCTACAAATTGTTATATGTCAGCTACATCGAATATTCGAAAATTTGCGTGAATTAACTTTTTTTTAAACTTTTTTTTTATGAAATATTTAGCTAATACTTGTTCCAAACCTGTTATTGAATACACTTAATTTCTTAAAAACTAATTTCTGTGCAATTAGTTTTGTTTTTAGTACATTTTTATTATTTAAAATTTTTACAAATTAAATAAATGTTAAATTTAATATTCCGGAGCTAATCGTTTAATTTCTGTTCAGCAAATAAGGTGATTTATTTAATTATTTTTCTAGTTAAATTTTAAATAAAAACATTCTATAATGAGGTTGTTTCACGGCGTGGATGTCAACCGAAAGCAACCAATGATATCCTCGCAGTTCGCAGAAAAATGATACCAAGAGTGTTACATCTTGTGAAACATTCCAATAAATTGATTTTTTCCTATTTATTGCACTTAATTTTTATTTTAAAAATAAAGCATTAATTATCGGTTTAACAATACAAACTTAAAAAATAAAAAACTAATGTTAGTTTTATAAATGGTAATTAGTAAAAAAAATTCATAGTAAAAATCTGTATTTACTATGGAGAATTAAATGAAAAAATAAAAATAATTTTAATTAAAGATATTTTTAATAAAAAAATTAAGTTAAAAGTAATTCTAATTAATTTTTTAATATAATTTCATCTAAAAATATTTTTAATTAGAAATAATTCTAATTGAAAGTAATTCAATTAAAATATTTTTTGATTAGAAACAATTGTAGTAAAAAATTAATTAAAAATAATATTAAAAAATTGATCCCCCAAAGAAATTACCCCCCCCCCCCAAAAAAAAAAAAAAAAAAATAATTAATAAAATAATATTAAAAAATTGGTAAAATATTCTTAGAAAACTTTCGCGAATAACGAAACAAAAATAGTTCCGACAAAAAGTGAAAGCAAGAAACCTTGTATCTTGTATTTAGCATATATATCCGATCCGTACCACCGTGTTTCTCACAGATGGGGGTGGGGGGTATCTTCAGTAGGCGGTGTGGAGGAATTCAGCAGACTGCTTGGCTGTAAGTTTTAGAGAGGGGGCGGTTGGCATTGGCGGATCCAGGGGGGGAGGGGGAACCAGGGGGCACGTGCCCCCCCCCCCCCCCCCCCATAAAATGTAAAGTTACACTAGATATTATTGAATTTTCTAATCAAATAGTTGATAAAGTCTATTTTTTTCGTAATTTTTGGTGGGAAAACGTATATTTCACATTCTGAATGACGTCATAACCCAGAAGACACAAATCTGTCAAGGTCACGATATTACGCAAAGTTAAAGAAAAGAAATAACGAAAACTGGTCAATCACAAAATTCGGCGCGAATTAATTTTTGGAAATAATTTTTTTTTATTTATTTGGAGGGTGGTGCAGTATATATTCCACACGTGCTATCTAACGATGCATATTTTTGGAAACGTTTTCTTTTTAAGGTTTTGAGCTTGCTTATATTAAATCCAAGTAACAATATAAGTGTAGTTCAACTCGGGAGTTTTTTTTCGCGCCTTTCTCTCATATATTATACATCAAATTTCATAAGAAGATTGGATTATAAGAGTAAGTTATTAGCTTCCATACTTAATAATAAATGAGTTCTTATTTATAAATTTGCTTGCAATTGCCTCAATGATATTAATAAACAAAAATAATGCGTTACTCGTAAAATTTTCTTAGTTGCTGTTTAAGTTGCTGATTTATAATATTTTTGAAGGTGGCATTTTAAAGACTATCTTGTGGGTTAGTTTGGGTTGAATTATCGTCGCACAAAAGCTGCACGAGGGCTATTGGCGACGGGTGTCGTAATTTAGAACCACAGTCAAGTGACGAGTAGACGCCTGAGTAGCACCCAACGCAACCGTTAAGGGCGACATCGTACGCAGCGTTGGGATTTCAGAACATATTTATAACATGCACTTCCACTATACGGGGTATTATTCGTCGGACATTTTTTGGCTGCACGGGCCGTTAGTAGGTCGGCAGTTATTTTTGCGATGTTTGTAAGTAGGGATGCACCGAATATTCGGTTACTATTTGGTATTCGGTTACTATTCGGTATTCGGTCACTTTAGCCGAATATTCGGTTTGGCTGAATAGCTTTACTATTCGGTCGAATAGTGAAATTTAAATTTTTTCAAAATTCTTTATGTTACTTAAACTTCTAAAACGTCGAAAAAATTCCCAAACAGGACTTGATTTCTTCTTTGATAGACTCGTTTAGTTTGGTTTAGTTTGAATTATCGTCGCACTAGAGCTACACGAGGGCTATTGGCGACGGGCGTCGTATTTTTAGAACCACAGTCAAGTGACGAGCCGACACCTGAGTTGGCACCCAACGCAACCGCTAAGGGCGACATCGTACGCAGCGTTGGGACTTTGGAGCATATTTAACGTGCACTCCCTCTACACGGGGTATTATTCGTCGGACATTTTTGGCTGCACGGGCCGTTTATAGGTCGGCAGTTATTTTGGCGATGCTCGGACCCGAACCTGGGACCTTTCGCATGCTAGGCGAGCGCCTAACCAACTAGGCTCCCCAGCCCCTCTTTGATAGACTCAAATTCTTAAGGTTTTGTTAGTTATAATGTTAAATCAAGCTTTACTCAAGTTGTATTAAATAAACATGTCTCTTTAGGGGAACAGTTACTGTGAGTGGGCTTTAAAAAACAGTATCGCAATTGTAAGCCATGGTTTTGTTATTTTTTTTTCTTTCTAATTTAAATTCTACCTCGGATCCATCTACTTTTATGTTGTTATACTTCTATTTTCGTTTTCATGTTGTGATATTTCCAAGTTACACTTTCTAAAAGGCTTGCTTTAATAACAAACGAGTACCACTTTATTGTGTGTTGGTTCAATTAAAAATTTAATAGCTATATTGTATTAAAATTATTGTGTACTTATACGTTTGTGTTGAATTGAAATTGATGAATAATAAATACAACTTACTTAGATATGACAAAAAATAAAAATTGGTTTAGGTAGGCTGGATATTCGGCTAAGAATTCGGCCGAATATTCGTTATTTGGTATTCGGCCAAATTTGGTATTCGGTGCATCCCTATTAGTAAGGAACTTGGGCACGTTTCCCCCTATTTTTACTGTTTTTGTAGGAATGCTTAATATAAAGGCCATATCACACGAGGGATTTTTCCCCAACCCAACCCTCAACCCAACTTCTGTTCGAACCATGATTGGTGGAAATTGCCACGTGCTATGACGTAGGCGTTGGAGAAATTTTCTACAACTCTGTCGTTTCATCGCGACGGAGTTGATCAACTTGGTCCCAACAACCAATCAGGTGAATCGGTGATGGTCGCTACACACTGACGTCACGGCTCTGTTTTGGTTGAAGCCAAATCTTCAGGTCATATTGTGCCAAATTGCCAAGCTGTTGTTTATTTATTTTACATGCACGATATTTTGATTTTCAATCTGAAGTATAATAAGCTATTTGACACAAAGAGGAAATAAAACTCTTTGATTTCACATATCTTCTTATTTTTTCGATAAAAAATGTTCAAAAGTTGAGGGTTTTTTTTAAACGGAAATTGTTACTTAGGGCCAATTCCACACAAGATTTATTTATATATCTTAGAAAAAAAATCCTTAGCACAGCTTTTAGTTCAACTTTAATTGTAAGAAAAAAGCTACTTTTTAAGGACGCTTTCTTACGTTAATTCAATAATTTTATATATCATTTGCTATAATATGTAAAGTAGATGGTAAAATTGCCCCTTTTGTTCTAAATGTGAAAGCTTTACTGTATATCAGCTTTAATTTAAAATTTGTAAAAAAAAATATTTGAAATTTTAAGCAAAAATCCAACAATTTTATAGCCTTCAAAATATCTCTCAACGCAATTTAACAATCTATAGTTGGGAAAATAAAACTTTTTAACTTATATCTCTCAGTGTTTATTTGTTTTATTACAAAATAAGGTGAAAGAAAAATTAATAATTATAAGAGAAATCCTAAGCATGCGATAAAATAAAACTCAAATCAATCCAAAGGTCCGATTTTTAATAAATTGTCGCCTACTATAGAGATATCGTTTTAGTTATGACAGTCGGAAAAGAGAAAATCTTCTCATACTCTGGCAACCCTTTAACAACTTTGTGGGGGCCGAAATTGGGGGGAGAAAGTTGCGTTGGGAGTTGGGTTGGAGGAAAACGCTCGTGTGATACCCCTTAAATCTATTAAGGTATAATTCGTTCTGTTTTCATTAAATTTTAATTGCTGTTTAATATTTAAACCATGGTTTATTAGTTGTTGTTTTTATATAACTACATAAATGCATATAATTTTAAAATTATTTCACATTGGTGATTCGCGTTTGTACGACGTGTCGTAAAATTAATTAAAAATATGAATTAGCTTCCGTAAAGTTTTAAATATTAAATCATTTAATTATTTAATTGGTTAGCTTTTAACCTGTCGTATTTCATTTGTTAGTTAGTTTCTACAAATTGTTTATATGTCAGCTACATCGAATATTCGAAAATTTGCGTGAATTAACTTTTTTTTAAACTTTTTTTTCATGAAATATTTAGCTAATACTTGTTCCAAACCTGTTATTGAATACACTTAATTTCTTAAAAACTAATTTTTGTGCAATTAGTTTTGTTTTTAGTATATTTTTATTATTTAAAATTTTTACAAATTAAATAAATGTTAAATTTAATATTCCGGAGCTAATCGTTTAATTTCTGTTCATCAAATAAGGTGATTTATTTAATTATTTTTCTAGTTAAATTTTAAATAAAAACATTCTATAATGAGGTTGTTTCACGGCGTGGATGTCAACCGAAGCAACCAATGATATCCTCGCAGTACGCAGAAAAATGATACCAAGAGTGTTACATCTTGTGAAACATTCCAATAAATTGATTTTTTCCTATTTATTGCACTTAATTTTTATTTAAAAAATAAAGCATTAATTATCGGTTTAACAATACAAACTTTAGTTATGTAAAATAAAAAACTAATGTTAGTTTATAAATAGTAATTAGTAAAAAAAATTCATAGTAAAAATCTGTATTTACTATGGAGAATTAAATGAAAAAATAAAAATAATTTTAATTAAAGATATTTTTAATAAAAAAATTAAGTTAAAATTAATTCTAATTAATTTTTTAATATAATTTCATCTAAAAATATTTTTAATTAGAAATAATTCTAATTGAAAGTAATTCAATTAAAATATTTTTTGATTAGAAACAATTCTAGTAAAAAAGTTAATTAAAAATAATATTAAAAAATTGACCCCCCCCCCCCAAAGAAATTATCCCCCAAAAAAATTAATTAAAAATAATATTAAAAAATTGCCCCCACCCCCCCGAGTTTCTGGATCAAACTGCGTCGCAGACTCGTAAATTTTATAGAATGTGGCGCCTTTTTCCGGTTTGAAGTATATCTTTACCAAGAATTTTAAGGGGACCCAAAAACAAGTTGTCAAAAAAAGGACAGTTTGGGGGATCTCCTGCTATTGGTCCTCAGTAAAGGCGGATTTTTTGGCAGGTGAAGATGCAAAATAGAGTACCATCGAAACCCATACAAAGATAAATCAGTTAAAGTCATTCCAAGACAATCGTTCATCCAAGCTGTTTGAATAGATTATTCTGATTTTAAATTATTTCAATCATTTTTTTTAACATGAGTAAAAACGAAATTTTATTACCTGCAATAAGTAAATTAAAAAGATTGATTTACTGTGGTTTTTAAACTATAAAATATCCAAGAATACAACGTAAAATACCTTAGGTACGGAAAAAAAAATTGGCTCTTTCTTTGAAAATCATTTAAGAAGGGTTTTTTTTTATAATGAGCATAAAAATAGGAACTATAAAAAAGTTCATTCAAAAGTCAAACCATATTATTTTAAATAAACATAAATCACACAGAAGTCATTAACATATCATATTAATAATTTTATTAATTTTACATATATCGTATGAAGGGGATCAAACATTGCGCCTATTTTCAGGAAGCTACGTTAATTTGGTCGTTTTTCTTCCTTAAAAGACAAACCTCTAGTAGTTTACTGAAGATATTGAACGTTTAGTACTGCGAAAGTAACCTATGTATTTATTCTTTTCTTATATCAGATTCACGTTGTGAAAATATATTTTTAATAAAAAATAAGTTTAAAAATTGATGGTTTCTCTTATTGGGAAAAAAAATGTTGCTAAAACCGATGACCGTACTTCAAAATGAAATTAGGATTTATTTAAGACACTGCATTATTTTTTTTTGTGAAACAAAATTAAACATAAATTTTATGTTTAAAAATTAAACACGGAACTTAAAATTATATTTAGTGTTATTGATATTGATTAAATTGGCTACATATGATATCAACTTTGATTCAAATCATATTTTATTAAATGTTTATAGTTATTCTTATTTGTTTATTATTAAATTAACCCGGGTTAAAAAAAAATCATCATAATGAGTTGTATAAGCTTTTGGAAATGTATTGTCTATTTTGTTCTGGCAGGGTAGCAGGTCAACTACCATACCTAAAAAAACTACTTAAACCATTTATACAAACACTGAATAATTACATATTGAGTATTTCAAGAGAAAATTTGACCATGCCATTTTAACTTAAACATTACGATTAAAACTTAAAAAGTGGAATATTTTATATAAGGCTAGATTCGTTTGTCTGTCCGTCACTACCTCATTAATTATTTCAAATTGTAGAAATTAATAAATGGAGACAATAAACAAAGAAGTGCTGTAAATATAGCACTTTTGTGTTTCTTTCGTGTTTTTTTATTTAATTTGTGAATGACTTTATATAAAATAAAAAACTATATAAAAGTTAATAGAATTAAAACACTTTACTTTTTTCAGTTGTTGAAATATTGTGCTTGAACAATTACAAACTAAAACTACTGTTTTGTTGTTGGTTTGATTGGATTAATGTACATTACTGAAAAAAAGCAAGATATTATCTGGTCTTTTAATAATATCGATGAATATGACAGAGCATGGTTTGTTTGGAAAAATTTGACAATATTCAAAGTAGCTGTGACGTCACTGCAAACGTGGCCATTCAAATTAGTGGTTCACCTATTAAATTGTATTCACTACAAAAGTGTGTATCCGAGTTTTAATTTATTATGGCACACAGCCTAACAGGTTTTCACCCAATTACAAGACTTGAGATATGTTCAATTAATAACCAATCTTTGCGAGGCAATCGAACCCAGACCCTCAGCTCTGCACTTGTGACAGTTACTTTTTTTAAGTAACGCTGTTAGATTATTCAGAAAGTAGCAGTTACTGCAACTTATATTTACTTTTAGCGGTAACAAAATAACGAAAAATTTCGTTACTTCTCACGCCGTTCTTCAAGGATATTTTCGTCAGTTGTGCATTCGACTTAAATTCTATTATTTAAGTTTTAACACCAGCGAATTTTCGTTAATTTTAATTTTTCGTATAACTTGAAATTTCTAAAAGTAACTGGAATTAGTTACTTTTCATTTAAAGTAACTGTGACTACTAGTTACTTTTCATACTAAGTAACTGTAGCATATATAGTCACTTTTTTAATTCTTTTGATTAAAAATCTCAATTTAAAAAAATCCAATCAAAATTTTCTCAAAAATCTTTTAATTAGTGTCACTTAGTATTCACAAAGTCACTTTAGTAACTGTAACAGAGTCACTTTTTAAAAATAACTTTCCAATCCGACTGTTACACTACGAGGTCAAGGTCATCGTTATTTTGAATGATAATAAGAGTGTGATAATGTATTAAATAATGTCAACAAGAGTGTGATAATGTATTAAATAATGACAACAAGAGAAGATAGTAAAAAATAAGTTTTTTTATTAACTCTTTCATAATTAAATTAACTATGTACAGCAGGAAATAATATAATTTAGTCATGCTCGAAGCAACCGTAGCCTCCTATTAAATGTCCAGTCAGGTACTTGTCTAAGACACTTCCCTGGTATCCAATATTTTATTGTGTAAATATATATCATATATATAGCTTTGCCTTACACTAAAATAGCAGAAAAAACTTCTACAATCAAAAATATTACAGCACTTCCATTATACCATAAAAATCAGAACTCGTCGGCACATTTCACCAAACATTGTTGGTACATTACACCTTGCAACGGATGACAAATAAAATATTGTACAAAAAAAAAATTATATTACATTTACATGTGTGTATTTAAATATAAACAAAGAATAATGAAACAATTTCATCGAACGTTTATTGGGGCGATATCTCCCCCACTGAGGCAGTATTAGAGTATAAAAAGTGAAACAAAAACCATGTTTCAGCACCAGTAATATCGTAAAAGTGCTAGTCTGCATTTGTGCAAGTCACCAATAGCCCTTTTGTACATAGTGTGAAGCAAATTATGAGGTATAATTGTTATTATTATAGCTTAAAAATCGATAGTGACAATATTAACTTAAAGTATGAAAAGTTTACTTTATAGATTTAGAAGCTTTAACAACAACATTTAAACCCTCCAAAAAGAAGTATGCATTTAGTTTACAGAGTGTGTTTCCAAGCTTAAATTAACAGCTAATAAATAAAGAGTTCAAGCCTGTTGAAATAAATAAAAATTACCAAGTGTATAGACTTAAAATTAGTACCATAGTTACAATAATTTCCAATATTTCATTAATTTTGCATTAAGGGATAAATAAAATTAAAATAACAAAAAGTACAAAGTAAAAATATAAAAATTGAGCGACTACAGATGTATTATATAACTATAGAGTATTCAGCCCTTAAATCTGTATGTTAGAGCATCCGTTATAATTATATGTACAGTGTCCAATTTGGACTTATTAAACCAACTCAACAAACTAATTAGTACTATTGATAGTTAAGTTCCAATTTTTTTCTTAGTCAACCCAAAGAGCTATACTTAAATTAGAGCTTAGTTGTCATGGTATTCTTACATTTTTTTTAAAGTCTTAGATGTTAAAAGATATTTGAAAGTTAATAAACAAAGTTAAGTTTTAAAATTTTGTATAAATAATTAACCATAACATGAGACTACATTAGTAAAAAAAATTATTGAATTTCCCTTATTTATTCAAAAGATGCAGTAAGTTTTATACACCACACGGTCAATAGCATAATTGCTAAAATAGCAATTTCACTATATTTCATTACACTATTTAAATAAATATATAATAAATTTTTTACAGCGTTATCAAATTTAACTTTGCCTCAGAAAATAAATTAGAAACCCTTGAAATCTATAGGTTTTATAGCTTGGTCAGCTTTATGACAAAATATAATGCATACTTTTACCCACTTTTAAAACTTTAACTAGTAAAAAGAACTCTAAATACTTGGAAACCACACAATAAACTAATTCTATACATGTTGAGAATACTTTACAAGAATTAAAAAATAATAATTTAATTAGTTTTTTTATAATAATATGCAGGAATATAAAGTATAAGATACTTAAATGTATATTGTACACAACACAAATATAACTTTAGAATTTAACAATTACATAAAAGTTTGAACTTATAAGAATATTCTTTGTAGACAAAACCTTGAATGAAAATTGAAAATGTAGTTTTCAACATCTATTTAATTAAAATTTTAAATAATTGTTAATGGCTTAAAGAAACATGTTGAAATATATTTACAAATTCATAACTTCGTTATAGTATTACTGGGTCAATAACAGATATTACTGAATTTAATCAATTTATAGATATTAATTAAACAAAAATAATTATACTATACTTTTATTAAAATATGCATTCAAACATAATTTACTATCACTTTGTTAAAATCAAATTTAACAATTTTAATAACTGTTTAACTTCAGCAAATATTCTTCAGCTTAATCGTGCAACATCTTTTTTTTATTACTTTGTCAACACTAACAAATGTTATCATGAAAAACTAATAAACTCTTATTCTATTTAAAATTGTTAAAAAATTTCCAACTACGTTATTTCTATTTGGAATGGGACAATAAGACTTTCATATGGGATATTGACAACATCTTGCTACGAGATAGTTAAAATCTGATTTAATACCTAAACTATTTGTGGTATTAATTTTGACAGGAGCACTCAAGGAGCAATTTTGATTGGCGATAGAAATGAATCAATGGAATGAGACCAATAAGTGAGAAAGGTCCACTGTAGATCTGAATTCCACGCAATTCTTTTTTATTCCATTGGTTCATTGATTCCATTGCTTCTTGATTTACCATATAAAATTCTATTATTCCAAAATCGACCGGTCATTTTTAACGGGAAGTCCCATTGAAAATGGCCGGTCAATTTTGAAACTTTCTCTTAAATTGCAAATCATTTTCAGATCATTTGTTTTCACATTAATCATTTTGAATCAGAACTCTAATTATAACACCTGTCGCATAAGGTTGTGTTAAAGCAAAGTAATAATCAATATCCCACACGCTAATCTATCAACTTTTGAATGAACATCAGATCAAATATATTATGAAACAGTTTATAAAATCTGTAATTACAACAATCTTTTGGACTCGGAGTAGACTAAACTCCTTCTTAATAAATAATATATCCACTCTTAAATAGTTTACCAAAACTGCACTAGTTTCTTAAAAAATATAATAATTTAAATTCAATGCGATGCTAAGCTTGTAAATTAGTGCAACATACAGGCACGTCGTGTGAAAAACTTAACTTCCGACTTTTATATAGCAAAAAACTCTGCATTTTAAAACCTATCTACTCTTTTGCAGACAATAATGGATGTAGGTAGTTGGTAATAAATATTTCTTAAATAGTTTATTAAAAAGCTAAAAATTTCTCGGTACTTTGAGACTTCTTTCGCCTACTTATATAAATAAACAGTCGTCTCCTTATAAATTAACAGCATATATTTCTAGGCGATTATTTTATAAAATACTTTAATTAAAATTTCTAATTTAGGAACAATAATTTTCACAAGAAAATGTTGAAATATTCCAAATTTACACAGTTGCAATGAAAATTTGAAAATAATCAAATTATTACTAGTTATAAAAGTTAACAAAATTAGTTAGAGCATAATCAACAACTTTTACATAAATTTATAACAAATAATCAATTAAATATGGGTGCAACATTTTGAGGCCAAGCAAAAAAACTTTTCATCATTAATAATCAAACAAGGAAGTATTAAGAAAAGCAAAACTAAGAAATAAAAGATCACTTCATCAAGCAGGTACTATATATTACATATTTCAAATCCTATCCTAGCATAGCTATAGATCGGGGGACAAAATTTGCATATTTCAGAATATCTTTTCTTCACATAAATAAGACACTACAAGAGCTGCATAAAAATACCAATAAAACCTTTTTGTACAATATCAAGGATACAAATCGGAACAGTGTGACCAACTCTGGCGAATTTGCTAAGCTCAAACGAGTAGAGTAAGTGAATAAAAACTGTTTACGCAGAAAGGGCCTAGGTTCTACTTTATCGGAATAAATAAAACTGAATCAGCAGAGTCTTGCTAAGCTTAGATGGAATGGCTGTCTGGATTAAATGGATGTATTTATATCTTATTTAATTACTAGTACTTACTAAAGGCACTTAACGTAATGCTAAGAACGTGCCTTAGAGTTGGTACCAATTTGTAATTAGATCTAATCAAATAATTCAATAAGGTTGCAAGCAAGACGACAAGGCGGATCTCTCCTAATTTTGTTTATTAACCCTCTGAGACGCATAAGCAAATTGGCAAAAGTGTAAACTTGTTTTTGCTGCATGAGACTTAAATTGAAACAATTAATTGAAAATTTAATTTCTTAAAAAATATATTTTTATAGTAGATAAATGGCTCTTCCATGCCTTAAATTTTAAAATATAATAAAATTATTAAATTTATATATATATATTTTTTAATTATGTGTGTTTCTTGGAAACATAACAGTAAGGTGGTTTTATAAGTCTGTATCCCTCAGTGTTTTTTTTTTAAAAATGGAACTTAACAAATTCTACTTTTGTGATACTTATAATGGGGAAAAAAGTATATATTTCATTAAAAAAAAAATTTTTTTTTACCAATGTATATTCTTACAAATAAAAATCCTAACTTGAATACCTAGCTATCAAATTTTTCTTACCGAGTTTAAAGTCAAAATTTAATAATCTTCCATTCTTTGGAATTAGCAAGACTGCGCTGTACACTTCCAGAAGAGTGAAAAGTCACAAGTATGTACAACAGAACACTATTCAACCCGTTGTGTTTCATCCGAAGTTGTATAAAAATGGCAATTGGAACAGTTAGCTGATATATAAAATAAATCTAAAAACAATATATTAATAATAAATAGTGATTATGACACAACACCAGTTCATGTGGGGAAGAATCTGTTAAGGTGTTTACATACAGTTTGCAGTTTATATACGAAATATTTTCTCTTCTGATCAGCCGCTTTAAAATTTACATGCTAAAAACAGCCAGATGAGAAAACTGTTGTGGTTACGAACCGCAGATTAGTGTATGTAAAAATCTTTACGAGCAAAAACAAAAAAAAATGTGGAAAAAGAAAAGAATAAGAGAATTTCGAAGATCTTCTGTAACTCATCATGAAGCAAGTGAACTATTTTCGTGTTTAACAGAAACTAAAAATAAATAAAATGTATGATTAAGAAGGAAAAAAAAACAGTTCTGACTGAAGACTTTGAGGCCCGTTTAAAAACCTAAACATTTATGAACTAAGGGCTCTTTAGGTTGTGTTAGAATCCAATATAAAGTTACTATTTTATTTATCACAAGGGCTATATTGGCTATTTCATAAATCCATAAAATTAAGTATTCAAATAATAATTTTAGCTTCATGTCTGAATTGCAGTTAAGATCTTTTCGAACCTTCTTAGAAATATTGCACTGTCATCAAGTAGTTAAGTCATTGAAATTCTGTCGAAATAAATTCTTATATATGTCCACTATGCGACTATTTACAGTATGAAGTTAAGTACCAATTAGTGCATGGTGCACCAATGCATTGTTTCCCAGGAAGGATTCATACATGTCTCTCTTGCATACAGAATGCATGCAAATGCATTTTATAGCAACATTACCTGAACAATAATTTGTACCGATATGTACATGAAAAGATACCAGTTCATAACTGTTAGCATTTAGATAAAACCTCTTCCTAAATCATTTGAGCAATATAAAATTAAATTTTAAACCACTATAGAAAGAGTTTAGATGAAAAATTTGAAGGATATGATAATAACTAAAATTAATTGGGCTATTTTTTTAAAAGAAAACTTATAGCTCAGAATTATACATAGCCATTTTAACAATACTAGCTATAAAGCTAAAAGTGTTTGTGAAATACTATGACTGCACGATTCCTTTGTAAAACCTATTCAATAGAGAACATTTAATGCATAAATGTATCAGCAAAAAATATCAATTACAAATAAAGATGGCTGAAAAAGACATTTTTTAAAGAATTTGTTTTAAATAAAACTTAAAATCCAACTAATACAACCTAAGCTAATGGTTTTCAACAGGCGAAAACACTAACAATTTGGTTTCTTTTCATGTACATATGATGTACACCCTCTCAGGTAAAATAGGAAGCAATCTTAATCCAAACAAAAAATGCTCTGTACACACTTAAATAGTTAATTACTTATAATAAAAATAATTTGTACAAGTTCAGAGAGCTAAAAAATATTGTTCTACTACTCTTTGCGACTCTCATAAAATATATCTTAACTGCGGTGTGATCGAAAAAACCAGAACAATCAGGTTTCCATAATAAGTTATGCAAATTGAAAAAGAAAACTCATTATACAGGACATTTCCTAAAAGTTTCATAAATAAAGTATGGTTTTTAGAAATGAATTTATGCACGATAAACTTTCTAATATGACAAATGATAAATTCATATAGTAATAAGGTTATTAGGACGTAAATTTTTCGACAGAAAAACTCCACTGCCCAGCATTTCGATCACACTGCATTATCATGTCAAGACACCATACAAATGTATATGCTTCGTTGCATGAACAATCTACACAAAATAAACATTTAAAAACATTAAATATACAATATAAATAAGTGAGCCAAAACATAGTTATCCACTATAAAATCTACCGATCACCAACCAAAGTAATAAAAGGAAACACAAGCACAAAATTGGCAGTTTGAAATCTCATCTCCTCCGTAAAATCACCTCCGTAACAACAATTCGTCGATCCGTAAATATATATCCCTGGCAGTATCTATTAATATCTCTTTGTACAAAATATCTTAGCAATAAATCTTCACTATTCGGGCTCACAAATTGTCCGAGCCTCAACACACTTTTTATCACATTTATTGCTAAAACTTTAACCATTTCGATGAACATGTGATATAGAGTATCTAAGGAATGAACAATATTGCCTCTGGGCAGTTCTATGATGTTAGTACAACATTTTACGATGCATTAATATTTTGCTTCGATTACGTGTAACTTCTGAGTGGTAATTACAACATTTTTTTTTCCATACAGAAATAACAAAGAAAATTTTCAAACTAAAGATAGGAGTTTTTAAATTTGCATAGTTTTTTTTAGAAATTTAATAATTTAGAAAAAAATGTATCATTATTCTTAATTAAAAGTTTTTAGAAGTCCTTTAGAAACTATTACCATTTTTAAAAAATGTTTCCTTAAATAAATAGTATAAAATAAGACTAAAATTAAAGTTTCATATATTGCAATCAAGTTTGCACATTTGTAAACTTTCTTAACCATCACTTGGTTAATAAATTTTTTCTTTAAATAAGTATTCATTTAGTAATAACATTTTCAAAACACAATATCGGAGGAATAAAGAAAAATACACCTCATGCTTCAAAATAGAATGTATCAATGAACAAGTACTAATTTATAAATAAGTTAAATAATTCTTAAGTACATTCTGTAAAATAAAAAATATCAATGTCATAATTACCATTATTAAGTTTCATACAATCAAAACAAGAAGTTAACTTTCAGTAAAATAGTTCTTGCAACATCATGGAATCGCCCCTCTACAGAGCTATACACGAGAGAGGCCTAAAAAGAGTTGAAACAATGGAGTAGAACTCCAGTTTATAAATACGCAAATGCACTTCAAATGCTTTCTTTCAATTCATTATAATATATTATATTGGACATCTCTTCGTTTCATACTTTTATAGTTTTTGTGATTAGCTGATTGAAAATTGCACTCATCTCCAAAACAAATAGTTTATCAATAAATAACAATCTAAGAGTTGTGTGAATTTAAAATATAAAGGAATTCTTTATTGGTTTGAAACATTAGCACACAAAGTACTAAAAAAAGTTATTTCACTGCAGTTACTTTTATGGAATAACTATTAAGTTAAAATTAAATTTAAACTGATCAAGCTAAATAAAGGTTATTTTTATTCATCCGTAAATTGTTTTATAATATATTTATATCTAAATTAACAAAAATAATTGCTTTTTAGGAAAATTCTAAATGTTTTGAAGATCTGTGTCATTTTGAATCACCTTACACATATAACTTTAAAAGTAACAAGAATTTCCAGTCACGCTCTTTAAATTTCATATATATTCTCTTTAAACTTTCCACCTGAACATGAACTGAAGTTACATCGACCAATGTTTATACATCCAGCACAAATTCTCCATGTCACGGCACTCTGTAAAAGTATTCCTTGTATAAATGAACTCTGTCCATACGGTTGTCTCTATGATGATAGAATGAACATTATGCCTTGTTGATAAAAGACATGTGACCTCTGTTGAAAACTTTGGGAACTCGATAGTATAATAACAGGAATGGGAGCATTTAGGGATATACAGAGCTATCAATCTTAAATAATAAAGGGGGGGGGACATTTCTTTTTTATTGAATTTAATGTCGTAAAGAAACGGATGAGATTTACAATGTCCTTGGTGAAGGGCCGATATTTTTTTAATAAAATTAGAAGGCGTTAGATTGAAATACATAATTAAAACTTTCTTAAACTAATGTGTTTGCCCTTCTTGAAATACAAGTCATATCAGACATTCAATAGTAACCTAACGGTCTTGATTGGAGGATGAATAAATCTGCAATCAAGTTTGGTAGATGGAGTTTATGCTTATTAGACAGGTCTTAAGACCATCCAACCCAAGCCTTCAATTTTCGGTCACAAGTCCTCGACAAAAAGGCCAGAATCATCAAATCATCAGAATTCATGTAGAATCATCGGAACATGTCTTTAAAGAGTGTGCACTGTAAGGCCAGCAATGAAGAGAAGCAGAATCGTCAGAAATAATGCATTCTCAACTCATGACGAAGAGCAGATAAGAACAATGAACCCAGCAGAGTACATTTATTCTCAATGAAACATGCTTCTTAAAGCCCCGTAAAATCTTCCACAAAGGGCAAACCCAACCAAGTTGAATTATTCTCAATGAAACTTAATTAAAGAGCGCTGCCCTATAAGTCCTCAAAGGTACGGCCAACAACCAAGACTGATGAAACTTATCAGGTATTCTCGATGGAAATGTTCTCTCCGGAGGTCTTGTCCTCACATGTCCTGTAAAATATCCGGAGGTCTTATCCTCACATGTACTGTAAATTTTTCGTATCTTGTCCTCACATGTCCCGTAAAATCTCCGGGTCTTGTCCTCGCATGTCCCATACAATCTACGGATGTCCTCACATGTTCTCGATGGAGAAGAGCTCCTTGTGGAGGGCGGGGAAGTCGAGGTGGGGGGAGGAGCAGCGGAACTTGGCCAGTGCCTCCATGTGCAGGAGGGACGCGTCCCGTAGGTCGGTCAGCTTGGCCATGAGCACGTCGAAAGCGCGGACGTCCCCTTTGTACGGGAGCTTGTGGGTCGCGTCCAGCTCGTGGCGGAGGGCCTTGAGGATCGCCTGGTTGAGGGTTTGGACATCGAGGATATTCTTTAGGCCGGGACGGTCTGAAAAATAGAATTTTGGAGTTTAAGTGTTAGGTTTAGTTTGAATTATCGTTGCACTAGAGCTACACAAAGGGTATTGCCGACGAACGCCGTAATTTAGAACCACAGTCCGGTGATGAGATGACACCTGAGTAGGCACCCAACGCAAACCGTTAAGGACAACATCATACACAGCGTGGTGACTTTGGAGCATATTTAACGTGTACTTCCCCTACACAGGGTATTAATCGTCAGACATTTTTTGGCTGCACTGGCCGTTTATAGATCAGCAGTTATTTTGGCGATGCACAGATAAGAACCTGGGACCTTCCGCATGCAAGGTGAACGCCTTAACTGACTGGGCTCCCCAGCCCTATTGCGCATTAAGACTTTGAGGTGAGAGATAAAGCAGATTAAAGTGTCTAAACGTGAAGAGGGATCAACAGTTCAATCGACCTAATGCATGATTTGCTTTGACATCATAATGCATGTCCAAGAATTTATATAAAGTTTTATTATAAAATTTTACTACCTACATTTTCTAATTTAAATAATTTTTTAAAAGCTATCAAAAATAGCTAAAATGTAAAAAAAAAAAAAATATGTATTATAAATAAAAATATTGTAACAAGGGTTACCCTCCTCTTTTGTTATGGACAGATGACTTACTCTTCCATATTTGAAATCATTCTTAATCATACAATACAATATACAGGCTCATACAATATACAATTATATTTAAAACTTACATTCTTAAAATTACTAATTTAGTTAAGTTTATAAAAACTCTAAACATGATTAACTATGCAAAAAGTGAAGTACCAATTTTAAGTAAACTAATGTTTCTAACGAAAGTTATTATCATAGCTTGTGGCGAGTAATGTTAACGAGTAATAACTAGTAAACATATGATAACACAATACCAGTGAATATCACAACTGGAATACAGTTGAATATTCATTACCAAGAAATATTAACATGAAATTTATCAAAAGTAGAATAGCATTGCCTTGGTATTCTCACTGATAAGAACTAGTTCCTCCAAATTATTATAAACTAAACCTTATAAAATGTAAATTAACTTTACAAGTACTAGTTCATACAAAATTTTCATAAACTGAATGGTTCAATAACGGATAAACTGAACAACTATTACAGCAATGTATCATAGTATTTATGGTATCAATAATAGATATAATTATTAACCCTCTAAGGGATTAGCAAAGCAGCTACAGTGTAAAATTATCTTCACTTCAAGATAAAAATATAATTTTTTTTTAACTGAAAACATAATTTCTTTAAATTTCCATAAAAAACCAAAGAATTGTTCCTAGCTTTTTCAGGATCAGATAAGGCCAGGATCAATCATAAGACTCAAGATCAAGTCCGATGAATATTATTGCTTTTAAATCCACCATATTAAATACATGTACAAATATCTCTAACAAACTAGCACAGATAGAAATCAGGACAAGATATCTTGTCACTGCAGGACAATGTGTTAATACAAAATTATTATAAATTGAATTTCGTGTTTTAGATTAATTGCTTTATTATTTAGATAGATATGAAAAGATGCATAAAATTAAATACAGTCGAACCCCGTTAACGCGAAATCGAAGGGAATACCGAAACATTTTGTGTTAACTGAATTTTATGTTAACCATCAGAATTTTTTTACATTAAACCATTAAATAGTTAAGGAAAATAACATATAAATTTTTTTATAATTTTATACTGTAATGCATTAATAAGACATGTATACAATAGTAATTCAATAAATAAAGTTCATTTGGAGCAGTAGATACTCTGTAGAAAAATTATTCTCCATATGAACAGTGCCTTCAATGCTGCACATTTGCTTACAACTTTGAATTACCAAGAAAAAAAAGTCAAATTCGGAATCTTTTTTGTTCAGGTTGCCTAAAGGGTCTTAACTAAATTCCGTGTTAAGCGAGTTCGCGTTAATGAGGTTCAACTGTATCTTCCAAAAAAAGAATCCTTGATAATTACCAAATTATCATGAAGAATACAATCATTTAGTGATAAGCAATACATACCTGGTGAAAGTAGTACGCAGGCTGAGTAAAGTGCCAACTCCGATTCGGTGAGCTTCAATTCAGCTATGCTCTTCGCCACTTCAAAAGTGTTATTCACCAGCTTCATTTCTGAAGTATCTATTTTTCAGAAATCACAAATTAATATACATTCATGAGAAAAAAAAATATTCAGAATCTGTAAACACTTTTTTTTTAATGATGTTTGATACTATTTTGCCGGGATTGGAAAGTTACTTTTAAAAAAAAGTAACCTTACAATTACTTTATTAAATATTTAACTCTGTTACATCTATAGTTACTTAACATGAAAAGTAGCTAGTTATAGTTACTTGATACAAAAAGTAACTAGTTTACAATTACTTTTAGAAAGTTCAAGTTATAAGGAAAATTGCAATTTAACCATCTTACCGTTTTTCAAAGAGAACCAAGGTTAAAGAAACATAAGCACAAACAAAACACTACAATTTAAATAAATTAAAAGAATTTCTATTTAATTTTAAATAGAGCTGCACTTCAAAAGTGACATCCGGCAGCCTTCTTCTATTGGGAGAAGGTAAAGTAACAGAAAAGTAGTGAAATGTTTCGTTACTTAGTTACCGCTAAAAGTAACTAGCGATTTTGCAAACTTTAGCTATGATTTCTTTCTTATGAAATTTATTATAATGCATTAGTTTAATAGTAAGAAACTGCCATAGTATGTAAAGATTCAATTAAAAAATAATTTTATTAAAAAATTAGTACCCAATTCAACAGAATTTTTAAATTACATTTATAATACATTACTTAGATTCTACATAAAACCCATGTAATTGTATTTAATTATAGCATTGTGGGCAAAAAAAGCCTTCTACGAGAAAAACAAAAGCATTAGGATAAACATATAACTATTAAAAATTGATATTCACTTTTTCAGTGTATTTATATTTATTTGTAAAAAATGTATACTTAATTATAATATGCTAACATAATGTTGAATAAGCATAATTTGTCATAAAGAATACAGAATTTGTTTGTAAAATCAACAGACAACGAGATTAACAATAAGTAACCCATCTTAAGAGTCATCTTATTAATATTGCATCATAAATATAAATAAAAATTATAGTAACATTGCATCCTAATTATTATTTTTTTTTACTGAAATTGATCTGAATAAGAAAAGTTGATAGCAAAGTTATCAAAATACGAAGTGAGTGCAAGCTTTTATTAAATATGTCATTGAAACAGTTTGAGTTTAGTAATTAATTTAAAAGAATTCAGGGGCGATTTATTGGACCGCTGTAGGTCCCGCCATTAGAAAAACTAACGAGCGTTCGCTCATTCAATGAGAGCAGAAAGTGAAGTGCAAGAGTGTTTGATTTGACCGAAGCGCAGTTCGGTGTTTGGAAGAGCGGAGGGATACATAAAAGGGACAGTTCACAGTTACACAGAGGGGACAGACAAATTATTGGCGATTTCTAACAAAAGTTAATTTCAATTTAAAAAAAAGTATAACTGAAAATCTTTCGAAGAGAAGGCTAGTTTGGCTAAGATGTTGAATAAGAAGTTTTAAAGTGCAAGAAAAACATTAATCCTACTAAGAGAGCATTTTTTTTTACCTTAGTGCCATAGATCTTTAAAAATGAAACATTAAAAATACTTTCAACTGTGTGAAGTATCTTGCATGCAATTTTGATTATACAAAGTTAACCTTCATTAGACCTGGCTTTTTCCATAATTTATGCACCAGACTTTCTTCAATAAACATACATTTCAAAATTTTATAACTAATGAATTCTTATTGATATTCAAATTTCTTTGATTAGACATGATTTTTAGATCGCTTTTTCAAAAATAATTTTACAGATTAAAAGCCCTTTACATTTTTGTAAATGGCATTTTGGAATTCTGGTTTAAAAAAAAATAGTAAGCAAATTTCAAAATTTTATAAATTATGAATTTTTATTGATATTCTTTTTTGAATGAATTTTAGATCATTTCTGCAAAAATAATTTTACAGATTAACCTTCCGAACGGCCTGGAAATGGGCAAATGTGTATGGTTGTTTTCAATGCATAAATTTTAAATTAAATTTATTTCTTGTACTAACATACTTGTCTAAAAAATCAGAATATGTTTATTTTTGAAAAAATGATTTAAAAAACATTTCTGAATGAAAAAGTACATTGTGAATTAAATTTAATTAACTAAATTTTTTTTTAAATTTAAGGTTATCATAAGAAAGATTGGTGCATAAAATACGGAAAATGCCAGGTCTAACAACCTCAGGGTTAAAGCTTTTTACATTTTTGCTAACAGGAAATTTGAAATCCTGTTTCAAGCAAAAAACTAATACGTACCTGCTGTAGTGAACGCCTCCGATGGGATCATAAGTTCTCCGTACATGACGTATCCCGTTAAGGGGTCCACGTACCTGCTCATTCTCAAGATGCTCATCTCAAAGCTACCTGCAATTTCAACAACAGGATAACTTAATAGCAATCACAAACAGCATAATGAGGAATGTTTATTGTCTTAATTTTGAATCTCTAAAAGTTCTTTGTTGATTTTTTTAGTTTTCCTAAAAGGTAGATATTGATTAAGTACACTTTTTTATAATAGTTTTAAATAAAATAGTTAAATTTGTTTTTTGTAGTTAATGAAACAAAGAATAAGAAAAATTCTGAAAAATGTTGTATATATTATATTTTTAATTATTCATAGTATCAAAGGTAAATTGTCTTTATGTTCCACACCAAGAGTAAATCATTGTTTCTTTAAAAGTTAAAATATTTTTCAGAATTTCTCCTAGTCAATTATGACACAACCTGGGAAAGTCTTAAAAAAACTATTTCGACCTAGATTAAAATTATTATATTATTTATAATTTTTGCTTTAAGGGGAAAATTTTATAAATTTTAAAAATTTATTTATTGTGGGACGAGTATCTCCCATACCAAATTTGGCAAAATATCCGCTAGAAAATGGGAACACCACATTGGGGTGAATATCTACAAATTTAGCAAAATAGGGTAAATTGACACTAAAAATTCGATATATTTTTGTCGTCCAACACCGTGGAACTTTCCTTGCTCCTGCATGGCAACCTCTTGTTGCTAGGGCAACATATATTTGTTTTTAAGCTAAAAAACTTTTGTTGTGTTCTATGAATTTCGATGGCACACAACGGGGATGTTTATCTTGCTGCTACTGAGCTTGTGGTGAAAGTTTATTATATATATCTGTATAAAAAATACTAGTAATAAGTTGTAAAAGGGTGGTAACAAAATCCTAGAAAAAAAGTTCCCTGATATTTCCATGATTTCCCCGTACTTTCACAAAAAATTCCCTGATTTTACCAATTACCTAGAAAATATACAATACACACAATTCAATGCAGTACAGAAAATTTAATCCAGACATCGTGGGACTTAAGATTTTCCGGATTATGGGTTAACCTACCTAACTTTTCCAAAAATCTAAATAAGTTTAGAGGAACCACGTGATCAAAGAATCATGTTATAACATGATTCGTGAGCGATATTCATCGTTCCTCCAAGATTGGTCCTTCAGGCAAATCGGACCAACCAGAATATTCTCTTTTGATCAAGTGTCCGTTAGTAGTGATCACAAGTACAACCTAAACCTGCTGTTTAAGTAATCCAAAATGGAAAAAATTCCCTGATATTTTGCGAAATTTGAAAAATTCCATGAGAATTCCCTGATATTTCCAGAATTAAAAAGTTCCCCGAGAATTCCCTGATTTCCAGGTTTTCCAGGTTCTGTTACCACCCTGTGTAAATATTAAAGGGTTTCATCTTGTCAATTTTTTTCAGTTATTTCATCTACTACATATACAGCTTTCGCCAACAGAATTGACCTGTGAGCTAGCTGCCTTACCCGCTTTGAGCAGAAGGATCTGGTCGTCTTGTGAGAGTTTCATGAACCCTGGCACCATCTTGGCGAACTCAATGATCTGTTGGATGATGTTGGTGAGCTTCTGAGCACAGTCCAGCCACAACTGCTCGTGGTCCTGTAAAGAAAAAACACAGTGGTTATCGACTGGTACTATGCAAAGACTAAATAATATTCTATAAATAAATCTACCAGTCAACAGCATCCAATAAAACACATTGGACAAGTAATTTTTAAACATACAATTGCTAAAACTAATAGAACAACTAACCATATGCAGAAAAGTGACATATCAATTTTTTTCAGAAAAATTGTCTGAAGTTTATTTCCCGCATTGCATTTCATTATAGAAAAATTAAGGATACACTAAATGTATCCCAACTATTTGACCAATCAATTGATTTGCTCTAATCGCTAGATATTTAAATTTTGAGCGTTTTAGCATTTATAACTCAAAAAGTCACATTTGTCCAATAGGTTGCTTTTCCGCGTACGGTACATTGTAAAAGGATCTGAAGTTGAGTTGAGTCGAATTAACGTTGCACTAGAGTTTAAATTCAGCATTTTTAAAAATAAGTCACCTTAACTACTTACCAGGGATTGGAAAGTTGCTTTTAAAAAGTAACTCTGTTACAGTTACTTAACTAAGAAAGTTAGTTACTTTTAGAAATTTCAAGTTATAAGATAAATTGCAAATTAAGCATTTTACCGTTTTTCAAAGAGAACCTAGAATAAGGTAACATAAGCACAAACAAAACACTGCAATTAGAATTAATTTTAAAAAAATTTAGCTTGAAAGAATTTGCATTTCAAAATTGGGAACCGTAAACATCCGACAGTAATGGAAAAGTAACCAAATTTTTCGTTACTTTGTTACAGCTAAAAGTAGCTAAATTATAGTTGTGAAAAATCTATTGTTGTTTCTCGGCGATACCTAAAAAAAGTAACTGTTACAAAATTCAAGCACTTTTCCAGAAAAATTCAACGAATAAAAATTGCTAAAATCCTAAAATTGGGCTAGATAAAGCCGAACCTATCAATTCTTTTTGTTAAAATAAAACCTGCATAAATTCAGAATCCCAGCATAGTAGAAAAAATGTAAAAAAAAGCCCCAAACACAGAGAATTTTTTCCTAATTCAAGCTTTTTTTTATGCCATCAACAAGGTCACGACACATAAACCCTTAATTAGAAGTAGTAATATAAGAAATATTCTGATTAATCCAACTAGACCTGAACATTCAAGCTGTTCTTCTGATCACAAAGTTACGGATGCTTGATCAGAAGAAAATATTCTGGTTGGTCGGACTTGACCTGAACCGGAGCTACAAAAGTAACAAGACACTCTTCTAATCACATAGAGCCAGAACTGTCAATCATTATGAGGCAAAACACGTGAAAAGTACTAGGAAGGCAAAAATAAGTGTTGGATTGCACTGGCAGTTGGTTTGGTCGATATTTGAAAAGATCATAGTGTAATCGAATCTTAATTAATCTTCAAATTTTAATTAAAACTTTCATCTTTATTATTAGAATTTAACATTTAAACTGGTTTTTTATTGAAATTTAAGTTTAGTTTTCATTGATATGGACTGAGAATGGGGAGTTGAATATCGTCGCACTAGAGCTACACAAGAACAATTGGCGACGGGCGTCATAATTTAAAGCAATCAATTGAATTTTTGGCTCCAATTTAATGAGTTACAGCTCATCAAAAAGCCAAATGTCCTGCAATTTTCTGAACAAATTTTAGGTTTTAAAAGTTGTTGCAAAGGATTGAGGTCATGTGACCTTTGCCAACGTGCTTTTCCTATTGTTACGCAGAACGGGACACCTCATTACAATCGCGGCAAACAATCCGAAATATAAAAAATCGCAACGAACGCCGCAGTTATTACATATTTGAAGAAAATATAAATCGTATCAATACAGAAACATAGGATATATAGGACAACTGTAAAATATAAAACAATACAGGATGTTTTTCAGATTTTAAAAAATATATAGGATTTATAGGACATATGCGACCCCTGTAACTACGTACTCTTGTAAAGAAGGATGGCAGTGACAGTGTGAGGTTTTCTCATCACTTCTGCAACTTGGTTTAATTGTCAGTTGTTTTTAATGCTTGTTTTTGTTACTCGTCGGTACTTAAAAAAAAGGCAACTGTTACAAGTAACGTGTTACTCCAATCCCTATTTTTTTTTTAATAAGAATATCAGTATAAATTTATTTTAGTTCTTTAAGAACTTCTTGTTTTTAATCAGTCACCTTAACTACGTACCATGCTCTTATAAAGAAGGATGGCAGTGACATCGTGGGGTTTCCTCATCACTTCTGCAACTTGGTCAGATGTGTAGAGACATGTCCGCGTGTGGGCTTCGCTCAGAGTTTTCGTCAGGAGTTCTGAAAGGGACGATCAACATGGATCAACAATATTCGGTAAGCTATACATTGTGCTATGGAGAAGTTATTCATGGATATGGATAATTAACTTATGGTTGTTCAGAACACGATTTATACACCTACAAGTAATAAAAAACTTTTTTCTATCAGTAAAAAAAAACCACGTACTAAAAAATATACTTTTGATAGGGTTTTAATAAACACCAGAAAAAGCAAGATTTAATAACTAATTTTATAAATATTGTGCTAAAGCTTTTCTTCATTAAAGTATAAATCTAATTGAAATTAACTTGATTTGCCTGAAATATGACCTAAAGTAATATATTTTAATCGTTTTTAATGGAATGCCGTAAAAACATTTTTTTTTTCATTTGTCAGTTGCTCCATTAGAAATAGTACAACAAAAATAGGGAAAATAAAAATGCTTTTCAACCACGCAATCATAGCTTCACCTTGATAAAAAAATTTAGGCATTGGTTGGCATTCTACAAGGAGTATTAAATATGTGCCGTCAAGAATTTTTTTGTAGAAGAAAATTATTGTATTTTAATCTTGTTTTTAAAGTAATATCTCAAAATAAAACTTTTGTTTGAGTTCTTCCATTAGAATTAGACCAAAAACATGGAACACAAAAACCATTTCCGAGCGCCCTATCATAGCCTCACCCAGATGAGAGTTTGTGGCTGTGGGTGGCACCACGGTGATGAGCAGCGAGCTGGCGTCCGATATCGACTCCAGCTGCTGCTGGGGGTCGAAGGTCGTCGAGTCCACAAAGTCTGTGCTGCCAAGGTCAAACTGGATGGCCTGGGGGGTGTAGGTGTAGCCATTGGTGGTGAAGCTGTTCAGGTCTCCGTTGTAGCTGTACCTGTACACAGAGAAGTGGGTTATTGAATGTACAGTACAACCAGGATATTCAATTTATATTAAAACAAATGGTATAATATTCCTCCCAATAGATAAAAGAATAGTATAGAGTGTTTTCTCTAGCTATTTTCAATTTTTTTTTAGGTGTTCCACACAAAAGTTGGAAGAAATAGATTTTGTCAACAAATGCTTGTAAGAATAAAAACATTTGTGGTATGGTCAAATTAAAATGAGAATTTTTTTTTAATGAAATGAAAGTCAACGTTTCCACCTTTCTAAAAATGTAAAAAGAGTTAAGATGAGATGATTTTATAAAGAGAAATCAAGAAACCAATCCTTTTCCGACACTTGATCCAAGTTACCCGCTCTGATGAAATAGGAAATTATGTAAAATACATAGTATGAGATCATATTATTAATCAAAGTTATAAAATGACATCTATTGAATGAATTTAAACCCTATGTGCTATTAGTTGTAATTTAACCAAAAGAATTAGTAATACTAAATAAATATAATAAACATCCATTACAGAATATTCGTTTCTGCAATTTTAAAAGCTAGCGGTAAAAAAATGAATTATTCAAAATTAATAATTTCATTGACGGAAGCAATCGAACCACTGATCATTCTATTGGAATACTAAGTCTTTTTTTTCATTACGAAACATCAAATAAAAAAGCAGCAAGGTACAACAAATTTTAGGAATAATCACTTTTGAATTACTTATTGCTAGCTTGAAAATTAAGTGTTAAAAAACAAGAATTGAAAACAAATTTCACCTTATCTGTTTAGTAACTGCATTATATGGCAAATAAAATGTAAATAGTGAAAAACATTTCTTTTTAAATAAAAAGGCATTTTGCATACTATATACAAGGTGGCACAAATAAAAGTGGCCCCTGCATGGAGCTACGAAAGAAAGGAGATGCGAGAAAAACTGGTGAAGCCCTAGGAAAGCCACCAAGTCGAAATCATAAATTATTCAAGTGTTCAATAGCTTCACTTGGCAAACCTGTTTTTTCATTGGTTAGTTACAAGACTAGAGCTACACATGGACTATTGGCGAGTTCAGATCTTAGTGTGAGCTGTGTAGCGAGTTGATCCCATCAGTGCACAGGTGAAGATTTTATAGTTCCCGGCAAATAATTCACCTAGCGTTTGTTTGGGCTTAATATTGAAATGATAAATAGCTTCACTTAGCAAACCTTTTATTTGCGCCACCGTGTATGAACACCAATAAACACACAAAAACCAAAAATAAAGTCCTAGTTGCATGCTCACCCGCTGTTGATGTAAGAGACATGCTGGTTAGAGGATGAGGACGGTTGTTGCTGGTGGTCGAAAACCGAGGAATCGGGCGATGTTTCGGTCGGGTTGCTGGCGCCACCTGAGTGAGAGGGCGCCACTTGAGGGCGAACAAGTTGGGCTCGGTGGAAGCGGACCTCGTCCTCCACTTTTTCGCGCTGCTTCTTGGACATGCGGCCGAACTTCACAGCTGAAATAGGAGTCGGGGTTAGTTGAATTATCGTTGCATTAGGGCTACAACAGGGTTATTGGTGATGGCTGTTGTAGTTTAGAACCATGGTCAAGTGATAAGCCGACACCCGAGTAGGCAGTGAAAGCGATTTTTTACCTTTATAGGGATAAGCAAATTGGCTGAAGTATAAATTTGTTCTCACTGCATGAGATTTAAATTAAAAATTTTTTACATATAATTTATTTTCCTAAAAATTATATTTCTGTAGTAGATAGTAAAAAATGGGTCCTCCATCTTTCAAATTTTAAAATTTAATAAAACTATTAAATTTATGAATTTTTAAAAATTATATGTGTTGGTGAAAAACCTGACAGTCGGGTGACGAGTTTAAACGTCTGTATCCCTCAGAGTGTCAAGGTTGACATTGTGCGCAGCATCGGGAGTTATAAGCATATTTAACATGCACTTCCTCTACATGGGGGTATTTGTCAGACTTTTAGGCTGCACAGACCGTTTGATGGTTAGCAATTATTTTGGAAATGCCCACCCTCCAAATCTGAGACCTTTCCCATGCAAAGAAAGTCTAACCAACTGGGCTCCAGCTCTCAGATAGTAAGGCTAAAAGTAGTTTGAAGTTTCGAAGGAAATATAAAATGGATTTTTTTTAAAGTCTTGATATTGGGCATTAGTTTTACTATTCGTTTTTGGACTTATTAAAATAAAAGGTTAGATTGAGCACATTAGGCAGAGCCAGATTTCAGAGTTTGTCACCCATAGGCTAACATTTATTTGCAACCCCCTTTAATGTTCAGTTTTGCTTGATATATTTATTTTATACAACAGTAGGTTAGACGAACAGTGGGCTTTTTAGGGACTTCTTAAAACATAAAAATATAATTTAGGGCTGTATGGGCATCATTCAAGATTAAAGATTATTCGAATTTATGATTGGCTTTAAAATTCTAAATTGCTACATCATAAAATTTAGTTTTACATGGGACTAGAGATGTCTTTTACGCCTTGGTCAACAAATACAAAAAATTCCAAAAGTTTAAATAGCCTTTTTAGGGCCGTTTCGTAAACCATTTTTGGCGGATTGGAGGAAATTTATAAGCTTTTCAGAGGTCCCTAAAAACTGTTCAACGTTTTCAAGGGGAGTGAGAATCCTGCTCCTACACGTAATTATTAGTTATTGAACCTGCCAACTCTCCAAATTTAACCCAGCAATACAGGACATTTATATGCTTTCGGAATTTCCGTATCTTATATACTAATTGTCACATTTTGGAAAGGAGAAACATGAAACTTATCTTGCCACCCAGAATCCAGAAAACGGTTATTACCAAGTAAAATTTGGAGAGTTGGCAGGTTGGTTAAATGATCGTCACACTAGAGCCACAGTTGGCAGATTTGGTTATTTATATTTTTATTTGAAATCCCTAGACAGAAAATTTAAAGCAATACTTACCGTCCCTGGACATGCCCAGTGCCAGGCATTTCTGTAATCGGCAGTACTGGCATCGGTTCCTGTTGACACGGTCAACCACACAATTCTTCTGTCGAGGACACTGGTAGTTGACCACACTCGACTGGCTACGTCTGAAGAAACCCTGGAACACGAGAAAAGAAATAATTAAGAATCTGTTCTATAAGCATCCTTGAAACACGAGAAAAGAAATCATTAAGAATATGTTCTATAAGCATGAAACATGAGAAAATAGAGAATTAAGAATATGTTCTATAAGCATGAAACACAAGAAAATAAATAATTAAGAATATGTTCTAAAAGAATAAAACACAAGAAAAGAAATAATTAAGAATATGTTCTACAAGCACTCCTGAAACACAAGAAAATAAATAATTACGAATGTATTCTATAAGTATTTAATAAAAAAGCTTTAAAAACCTGAAATGTAACAGATTAAATTGATAATTATATGTCTGTAGTAAAACGATCAACTGTATGAGAGATGCCAGTTCCTCATGTAAACACAAGTTTAACTTGTTTAGATTGTAGCATTATTATTTTGGTTCGATTACATTAAAAAATACATAAAATACTTAACAATTAGTATTAAATTACTTTGGAAATATACATTTAAAGCTGGTTAATATTAATGTGTTTACACATTACAGAGTAAAAAATTTATTATTAACCAAATAACTCTGGCAGAGAGGCTATTGAAAACTGTTTATAAAGCCAAACTTTTAACAAAAAAAAGCTAAAAATAATTTTTAAAAGCAAAATGTTAAATATTTTACTAGCCATTTCAATGCTATTCAGCTAATATTATTCAATTGCAATGCTATTAATTTGCAAGCAATTATTTTTTAAGCTCTCGTTTATTCTATAATTGAATACAAAATTGAACTTTTTTTAAAAATAAGTGAAAGAGTTAAAAATTAAAATATCATTTATGAAAAACAAATTTATTTTCTATTAAATTTACACAACATCAAGTTACACCGGACATGATATTTCTTTGTGGCATTTTATCACATGTAGTAGTCAAATCAAAAGCAACATTAAGACTAATGCATCCATTGAAAAAAATTTAGTGCACTGCATTTCAACACTTAAACTGACATTAGAAACCTTACAAAATTAAATCGACACAATATATATATCTGATATGCTATTTATTACAGTAAAATCTTCTTAACTTGAAGTCTTTTAAATCCAAAATTTTTCTTTCAGAAAATGGCTTAAGAGCCAATATTAAATTATTCGATTAACACACATGAAATGATGTTCGGACATAAATTAGGGGAAAATATGAAATTCCACATTTTTCCCCAATTCATGTCAGTCTTACACCATTTCATTTGAGTTAGTCAAATAATATTAGCTCTCAAGCCAAATTTAGAGAAGACATTTTAAATTTTACACTAATTACATGGAAATATGGGACTTTTGGACAAAAATATTGAATAGGAATTTTTTAATTGGGAAGGAAAAGAGCCTTTAATTGCACATGGGCTTGTTAATGCAGTTATATTGAATGTCTAATAATTTTTTTTCCAACGGGTTGTTATGGCGGTCAGCTAATAATTTTTATCAAACCTTATAAGAATCACACAAAATAACGAAGAAAAATTATGAATCGCCTAAATGCTTTTAAAATTCAGTAATATATATAAATTTGAATAATATTGTATCGCCTCAAATCAATCGAGTCTAAATGCAAAAAAAATATTCCTTTTGAATTACAAATTATAAGCTATACTTAGCCAAATAAATTCGACCTCCTGTGCAATAGCTAGGACAATTACTTTTACAGTGCCTACTTTGTATTTGACACGAGAAATTACCTCAAAATATGAAGTGGTAAACATCACATCATGACACTTTAAAAAATAGAGAGCATATAAATAATATAAATCATTTATGTGTGATAATTAACATTCAGAAAATTCTACTTAAACCATGGAAACTCAGCAATAAAAATTTATCACGCTAATAATTTTTGTCGTTCATTTAACAACACAGTACACACTTTTTAAAGGGAAAAGAATGGGTTGGGGTTTGATATCGTAGCCAACACATGGACTACAAGGAAAGTTTACGAAACTTTGCCATACAACATAATGCTTCTAATATTTTTGTATACATAGAAATAACAGGTTTCTTGCTGTTAAAGTGGAAAACACTTAATGGTAAAATCCATGTCACTGGCCCAGCTAAAAATTGCAAAATCTGGCAATTTTTAAGATGATTATTTTTTAGCTTGAAAAATTGCCTGGGCGACAACAAGGATTTACTCACCATTTTAAGTGCATATATGACAAAAGGAAGGTTAATATTGCCCCAAAAAATTCTAAATAGAAGATAATATTTTTAAAACATAAATCACATATGTATATATTTTATTCTTAGCAAATCTGGATCAGCCATGATATAATGGTCGGTCTCAATTTGGCTTTTCCATTATGTTGTCAAACAGCAAAAGAAGCATAAATGTGGTAAACATCCCAGTTCATATTTCATACAAATCTAAAGATATAACACCCTTACTTTAAATTTTCAAGCGGCCATGAACAAACCGTCCGTTATATCAAAGCTGAACCTAGATTTTTATACATTTTCTTCTTAGCCACTCTACTCTTTGGCAATAATCAAATTCTTGAACATATCAAATCGATTCCCGTCAGGCTGCAGGGTAATTCGTTTCCCATCCTCAGTCTCGACAATCAAAAATCCAAAATCATCCAAACCGTGAATTACGGCCTCTTTTTGAAGCGACGAAATCGTAACTCTCTGCTCCTTATGTAGCCAATAACTGTAATACAATTCCAAAAAGTTGTCTGCACCTCTGTTCTCAAACTCATCGATCAAGAACTCTAATTCTGTTATGACTCCGGCGATAAATTTCTCAGTGGTATACAAGGGTAATGTGTCACCGACTATGACGTTATGACGCTCTATGACACTGTTGACGCAAATGGTTGGTCGACGGTTGGCGAGATTGACGCCAATGCCGATAGAAGCGCAAGCCTCACTGCCTTGGATGGTTGTGTTAACGAGAACTCCACCGATTTTCTTGTCATTTTCGAAATAGATGTCGTTCGGCCATTTAAGCCTGAGGTCGAGATGGGAATAGGACCGATCTTTCCGAATGCCATGAACGACGGCAAGTGATGCCATGTGTTGTAAAATGGACATCCTTTGACCAAGCCGAGACGTCAGCGATAATTTCAAATTTAGAGTGAACATGGCACAACCTTTAGGGCTGATCCAGACATTCTCGCCTCGGCCCTTGCCACCGACTTGTTGAGAAGCAACAACAACAAAATCTTCATAGTTTTTTAGTTTCTCTGCAGCGATCATGGTGGAAGTGATGACAGGGAAATACACGACGGTACGGCCCATCGATTTGGTTCTTAGGTTCGCGAAGTAGGATTGCTTGTTGAAAGGAGCAGATCTGATGCTCTCGGCATCCGACAATAAATTCACAATTAGTTCAGTTTCTTGATCCGAATTCTTGTCTTTCATGATGCGACCCAAAGAAATTTCTTTGGTGTCGTTCATTTTTGGGGGTGCAGCGTTGTCTTCGACTAGTATGTATCCGTTTGTGAGTTCGGGGCTTTCTGGGGTGTAAATTTCACATCCCAACTCATTCAATAGAATTTTCTTTAAAGCCAGCAAACGATCTTCGTCATGACTCTGCAATTTGTCATCCGATTTTGGCAACATATTGGCATTCAAAACAAAATTAACTTCTGAAGCAACTAGAAGACCACCTTCGTAAACGGATTTCGTCACAACCGGCTTTCCATCCGAATTCGTAGCAAGAACTTCACCATTTTCCAAAGAATAATTATATTTCCCATGATACAAAACAACCTCATTTTCAAAGTGTTTGAACTTTACCTTCATAAGTTCATCGCTATAGGCAGCGGTGCTTACGAGTCCGAGTTTCTTTGAGTTCATGTTCGAGCAAAAGACCAAGATCTTACCGCCGCTGCTGATGTATTCTTCAAAAACATTAGTAACATCTTCATCGATTTCCTCGCAGAACACGACTAAAACTTCGGTACACTCTTTCCATGGAGAATTCAGCACTTGGTAGTCTTTCAGCCCGTAAACAACATATTTGTCCGGATGCAAGCAGCTCAGAAGGTTAACGGTAATGTTTTTAACGAGTACCTTTTCATATTCGCCGACATAAATCAAAATATTAGGTGGTTTCGAATTCATTTTCAAAAACGATGCCGGAAAATTTGCTCCTGCAGATAGAAACGCAGTAGATCCAGAAATTATTCCTACTTCAGAGCGCATGCGTTGCAACTTTTTTTTATTCCACAGGTGGAAAAATAATTTTACATATTTATGCATTTTAAGAAAAATAATTTCAGGCCTTTTTTTTTAAATAATTAGGTTTTAAATGAAATGACCTTTAAAATGTTATCAAATCATGTTTTATATTTTTATTTCTTAACTGCGTAACAAAGAGTTCTATAGTTACTTACTTAGTTCTTACGCAGCAAAGAGTTCTGAGTTAAGCACCACGGGTCAAATTACAAACAAGAAAGTACACTACAAATTTATTGAAAAGGTTGTGGCGCCATCTATGTTGCTAATTTTAAACTGCAATTTTGTTGGCCTACTACTGACTCCTGTTGAAAGATATCGAATGAAAAGTATCGAAATTGCTAACAAATTTAATTAAAAACAATGAAATATTTACATACCTTGCAACCTTCACAAGTAATAACTCCATAATGTACACCTGAGGACTTGTCGCCGCAAACTTTGCAAGGAATAATTTCAATTTGTGCTGCAAGAGAAAAAAACTAGTTAAAATACAGTTACGTAATAAATATTGTGAATATAATTTGCTATTACTCTTTGTAATGAATAACTACGTAGTAATAGAAAAACTAATTTCAAGTAATTAGAAGTTATTAGATTAATTAAACTCAATGTACTTTATTACACACTACCCGTCGCCCTCGTGGCCTAATGGATAAGGCATCGGTCTCCTAAACCGGGGATTGCGGGTTCGAGTCCCGCCGAGGGTACAGAACGCATTTTTGTAATAATTCATATAAACTGAAATATACCAGTGAAAACTCAATTTTTTTTATGTTGTTAATTTCGTCACTTGATTGGTAAATTCTTTATTGAACACAACGATACAATTACTTAATTTTTATTTTATTTTTGTGTAAAAATATGTAAAAGAATTTAATCATAAGCTTTAAATTGTGAACATAACTATATAATCATTGAGAATTTAAGATCTTTCAACTTTCTCAAAATTCTATTATTAAATAGCTATTTTCATCCAAATAATATAAGCAAACTGTACTTGGAAAATTTATTGAATCAGGATTTTGGGAGGTTTTAAGTATAATACTTATTTAACTAATGTTTTTATGTTTTTTTTTAAATTTAGTGTTTGGAAAATATTGTTATTTGTTTGCAAACCTTAGATGCAGAACTGATTTCTTTCCCCTTCAAATTTTTACAATTTCAAATTCTCTGAGAAAAATATCTTGTTTTCATATTTAATTTTTTAACTTGCTGAAAATCAAAATATTTACCGAGGTTTATAAAAAAAATCTGAAATACCAAACGATATTAAACAATTCTCTTCCGAAGAATATTTTCTCATACTTCCATGGTTATCGAATCACAACAATCCAGCAGGAAAATTCCACTACAATAAAAAGGAAGAGAAAATAAAAAAGAATCCAAAAATCGTTTGATAAAACGTGACTCCGTGGCCAAATCAGTCTCGTGATCGAATTAATGGTGCGTGAAAAGTAGGAAGCGTCGGACATTTTTCCAACTGACCTGCTATTCGAAGAGAGGGACAAACATACCGGAAGTGGTAGAATGTACGAGTATGTAATTCACGCAGCTTAGAGCAAATCAAAGCGGAATCACTCAGGTTTCGGTTTTGAGCCTCGCGTAATGTAGGGTGTATTTTTTTAAACTCAACTATTTTACCGGTTTGTCGATAGTATACAGTTGTAACATTAGATTCTTTTGTAATAATTATTGTACTTCGTTTTCAAGAGGCTGTTGACGACGGAATAATTTTAATGTTGGGAAAACTCCAGTTTTTTATTAAAAAAAATTATGCGGGTATTTATTAATACCGCAAAGTAATTTAGGAATGCAGGTTTTCAGAAAAACATTCTAAACAACTCGAAAGATTTAGACCACTTTGAAAAATGAAAATTAGCACTAAAAATACCGTTGGTATTGTTATTCCCTGCGCCACAGATGAAAAAAATATATTAATCAAATTTCAGCTTATTGATTAAAACATCAATAGGCTTATGTCTCTCTAACATTTATTGACAGTGCAATCATAAAAAGTTTATGCAGGGCATTGGTTTAAATATGAAGCCGTTATATGTGATTTAGAAAGGCACAAAAAGAAGACACAAAGGAGACAAAGGAGAAGAAACCATCATGTAACGGCCACAGGTTAAAATTCAGTGGCGGCCCGTGGTCAAAATTGTCGGTGCAGCCAGGACCCACAACTTTTCTTAGCTAAGCATTTCATTCAAAAAGTATAAAAAATTATTTTTAAAAACTTACTTTTTTTAAAAATAAACTTCATATTACTTTGAGCATACTTTAGCAGCGGGGATTTTTTACTTAGCGGGGATCCATTTTAAAACAATAATAATAAAACATTGAAAATAAGAAATAAGAAACAAATGTATTCCGTTAACACCGACAAATTCTAATAGTTTGACGATGACGAGTTCAAATTCTTGATACCCCCAGCGATTATAAACCAGTAACTTATTTGATACCCAAGTGTTACTTAGTACCAATCTCACTATTACAGCGGGATTTTTTTCTTATGTGGCGTGAAAGAGTTACATTAAAAAAATAAATTGCGCTCCTTTGGCAAAATACAGTAATGAATAAAAAAAATTCATGATCGGATTTGAGATTTTGCTTTAAACTGAATATTTAGGTACAGTCCGGCTGTACTTGCTGTATGCCACGAGCCGCCACTGTTAAAATTATAAATGTTAAATAATCAACAGCAAAAAATATATATAATTTCGAGGACGGATTTAATATGCACAATCTCCTAGATACCATTCACCGTCATGATACCATGTTATTTTTTCGATATGAAAGTACTACTTTAACCTTTTAAATGGATGCATCCAAGAGGTAGGAAGCATCTAGCCCCAGTTTTGCTATACATCTCTATAAAAACGCTCACATACACGTGGACAGGCGTACTGAACAAGGCAATTAATACCTAACTTTGTTCTTACATTAAAAATATCACAATTTCCATTATTTAAATTCCTCATCCCATAATGGCAACGATCAAGATAAGGCATTTCCCGCTTTTTCGTTGCCATCGTATGGTGGAAAAGGCCAAGGTTATACTTCAAAATTATTCTCTTTTATGTTATTTTTTGTTATTTTTGTTCGCGTAGTAAATTCGATTGTAGAACGTGATCAAGCTGAACAAGGCCATCGAACGTCTATCGTTCGAACTTCCTGTCCGGGACAGATGCTCGAATTTTCGCAGACGATTATTTAAAAAGATAGAACTCGAATTTTCCGTTAATTGCATGGATTCAAAAGCACCATCACGATTTTGTGTATTACTCTCAATAACAACAAAAAAATTGGAAAACTTAGTATCGAGGCAAATGCACTCGATGGAAAGATTAAAAATATTTTTTTTATAAAATAGCAGGTTATACTCGTGGTTTTATAATGGGCAATGGGCACGTTTCAAGTGTTGAGTGGCAACAGAAATGCTAGATAAAAATCAATTATTTTTCGAGCCTCGATTTTTGATTCAATGCCGTGGGAACAGTGAACATAGACCAATCTGAGTACCAATCAAAGGAAGTCAATGAATGAAAGCTGGAAGGACATACTTCACTCGAAACTAGCCAACTGTGGAATATTTAAATTTATAGTCGGAGTTAAAGTAGAATTCCCCATTTCTCAGTCTCGGAAATCAATATGAATGATCTCTTTCACAAAATTTGTAATCAAGTTTCATTTTATTTTTGTATAAGTGTATTTAGAAATTAATTTAAAAATCGTCTTTATTTCTCTTCCCCCCCCCCCTCCCCTTGTGTAACTGCAAGTTACGATGTTGCACAAGGGGGGGGGGGGGGAGATGATGATGCAAATGATGTTGTTTCACGTCGTTAATGGCAACAGCTCCAGCGGCATTTTTTTTTTTCATTTTTTGCCTGGAATTACTTTTGTTTTGGTATTCGAAAATTAGTTTTCTAAGAACATTTTATGTATTAAATTTTTTAAATGCCAATTTCTTGCTGTGCTGTTGGTTGTTCAAATGATTTGTTAAAGAAATCTTGCATATAAAGAAAATTTATTTTAATCTATGATGGTCATTTTAAGAGTGACACGGAAAAATGAAAACAAAAGCGTTACATTATCTAATACATTCCCTTTGAAGATGGCTACAAATGACAAAGTATAAGGTATCAAGTTCTCAACGCAAAGGCAAATTTAACACGAACCATCATATATTTATATTAAAAAAATCCTTTTGACCCAAGTCCAACACTGCCCACCCCCTACATATCAAATAAATAGAAAGAAGAAACGTTCTATCACAAAATCTGGTTTTTGCCTTCTTCCTGCCTATTACCGCTACAAGAACCGGTTGGGAGTTATTCTCGTACGAACTTTTTATTGTTTTTTTTTCTTACTCTCTTTATTATACGGAATAGAAACTTCTCTCCGCCCTATCTTACAGGGCAGACGGTTTTCCAGCTAGAATTCGGAATTCGAAATCTGGCCTTGCAGTTGAGAAATCCCTTCGTTTTACCTTCGAATTTTTATTTCGTTCGTTCTAAGTTTTTTTTTTTTTTCATTCTCGATCTCTTTTAATCTCGTTCGCAGACGATTTTTCAGTTCCCTTTTTTCCTATTTGTCAAACTTTATTCTTCGTTATTGAGTGATTTTCGGTTGCCAAGATTAACGCGAAATGTAAAATAGAAAAATAAAAAGAGAGAAATCTTCAGGATTTACGAATTTTTTTTCCCCTCCTGAATGAAATACAAGTGAACTCTCCTGAGTAGCATTCACCAATACAAAACTACAATCAATCAATTGAAATGTAGCCTTAGAGAAATAGGTAATTTTAGTTGTGATTTTTTTAATAAAAAACACGCAAAAAGATCAAGTTCTAAATTGAAATTTAGATTGCAAAAGACGTAATCAGTAATATATGTGTTATTTCCTTTAACTATATTTAGTAATGTTCAGTGCAGGGAACTATTTACATAATCACCTACGCTTCTGAATCCTAAAGTAATTAAATTTTAGTTTTTAATAAATTGCCAAACTGTAATCCCTCCAAAAAAGCCGCTCTTTTCTCCATCTACTTGGTCTATATGGATTTAAGATCCTGCCTCAAAGATAATGGACGACTGGAAAGCCACTCCTGAGGTGACGTCACAGCTACGCCGAACGTTGTCTCATACCCCACAAACATATCACTTGGGAGCTAATTCGTCTAAGCTAAAACGGTCACGCCTATGGTGACGTAATAGAGGGGGTGGAGAGGGTCGTGTCGATTATATCAGCAAATCTCACGTAGGGGGGGGGGGTCTCATCAAATATCACGTAATCCCCCCCCCCCCCGTAAAAAATCAACTTAAACTTTGCGAGAAAATAGAGTTAAATTCCAGTGAAATTTGTTTTTTGACAACTTGGCAAAATCTGACGTGATAATATTTATCTTGGCTTTCCAAACCCAATTCAGAATATTGAAGCTTTAAAAAACTATTCAAAATTCAACAAAATGGAAATCAAATAAAAATTACGAACTTCGAAAAATCCCACGTAAGATTATGGGGGGGAGGGTCGAGCCAAATATCACGAAATCTCACCAGGGGGAGGGGGCGTTAAAAAAAACGTCAAAATCGCATCACCACGTGTTTAATGGATGCCCCTTATCTTCCATCCTACAAACAAAGCCCCTCGTCCAATTCCGCACTTTATATACAAACCCCTTTTCCAATCCAGATACAATGATTCCGACAGTTAAAACACTCGCAAAATAACGCGGAAGTGAAGTTTTAGCATGCCCTACTTCCCCTAACACAGTCACAATGCAGCGTCATTGTTTGTTGGTATGACCCCTACGGGTACTTACACTGCGGCTTTTTTTTCGCGTTTCGGCCATTGTCAATCGAACTAATTGACGTATTTGGCTGTCAGGTGTAAATGGATTGAGGAGGGTATTATATGCAGGTTGGATAATCGAAATTTTTTATTTCTTATATTACCTATTATATTATTACCTATGGCTTTGAACTGTTATGGGACAATTCCATGTAACTGTAATGTAAGTCACAATATAAGAGGAGATCAAAAGCTTTTTAAATTTGAAAAATAAATAAAATTAAATAAAGCACGTTACATTGTTTAGTTTTAATAAGTGTAGATCAGCTATTCCACTAATTTTTTTTTTCATTTAATGCTAAAAGTTGTTTCAGTGTTTAAAATTAAAATACAAATTACGAAATACGACTAAATTCTTCAATTTTACGACAAAAAAAAAGAGTTGCGGTTATCGCGACTAGTTTTTAAAAAACCGCCACACCAACTTTTCTTATAGAGGCTTTCATTACTCATCGAAAATAATTATCTTGAATTTGCAAATTTGCCCCGATTCTAAATTTGTTAAACCCTTTAGGTTGTGATCTTAAATTCAACAATCCTAAAATTGCAAAACTATGGCGATCTGTAAATTTCGAAACTACTGCAATATGTAAATTGCAAAAAACTCTAGCAATCATAAAATCGCGAAATTGTGACGATCTTAAAATTCGTAAATTCCAATGATCGAAAAATTAAAAAACTCGAAGGCGAATGTAAATATCCAGAAAGTCCGGCCATCGTAAATTTTGATTTTAAAATTTTGCACCTCCAGCTATCCTACGATTGCGAAACTCTGGTGATTCTATAATCGCGAAATTACGGTGATTCTATAATCACAAAAAGTACCATTACGTATGATATTATAAAAAAGATGTTTGTTGACATTCTAGTAGGAAATTTTTCTTCTTCAAATAGGAGTTATGGTGGTTTCAATAATCGCCTTCAAGGAATCACAACGAAAGACTTGAGATATTTCCGATGTCAATCCTATATCGTCTCAATATCGAGAGGCAGTCGCCCGATATCATATGATAATAAGAGCTCCTATAACAGTTGACAACGCAATCAAACTCTATTTTTAATCACCACTATCAAAACTCTATTCCGGGGACGAGTTCTATTAAAAGCATATTTTCGTTTCCGTTATTCTGTGCGCGTTAATAAAAAAAATCGCGTAGTGTAGGGAAGGAGAGAATTGAAGAGCCTAGTGGAACAACGTGCTAAATGACAGAAAGGTGAAAATGAGAAAATGAGTTTTAAAATTTTTAGTTTTCACTTAACTCCGTTAAAAACGGTACTTGCAAACGGTAAATAATGGACTTAACTTTAAGGTTATGAAAATGGAGAAACGAGTTATCGTTAGAGGATGGAATAATATGTTCACAGACACAAAAATCTTAATTTTTCAAAAATGACACTTAGCACGTTCTTCCACTAAGCTCTTCAATTGAAGAGCTTAGTGGAAGAACGTGCTAAGTGACATTTTTTGAAAATATTGAGATTTTTGTGTCAACGAGCATATTACTATCTTCTTTACGATAACAAGTTTCCCCTTTTTCATAAACTTGAATTTAAGTCTATTATTTACCGTTTGCAAGTACCGTTTTCAACAGATCTGAGTGCAAACTAAAAACTTAAAAGCTGATTTTCTCGTTTTCACCTTTTTGTCACTTAGCACGTTGTTCCACTGAGCTCTTCCATTTGGCCGGGTTTCGAATTGCACACCTGTCACTGCGACGGGGGAGTTGAACTATTTGTATTGTTTGCGGGGAGTGGAGTGAACAACGTGCTCTGGTCACCTGTTACCACACTGTAGGGGGCTTCGTAGCCCAGTCGTCAGAACATCAGCATCTCATACAGAGTAATAATTTATAAAAATGCATAAGTGAAATCTAGTAAAATTTACAAACATTTAAAGAGTTCACACAGCTTTTTGATAGTTTCCTCTTTTTCCAAGTTCAAACATTGCGTAGGTAAAGTTTTTTAATCACACAAACTATAACAAGTAAATGTAAGCCTATTGTGATGTTGTCTGTCTTACCCCATAGCATGTCCAATAATTTCCCTATAACTAAACATGCATGTTACTTGTCATCCTATAATGGTGTTTTTCAGCACAAACCACTTTCATTAACATATCTAAGAATGAGCATTACAAAATAAGATCATGTAAAAAACAAACAAAATTATACACAATTTGGCATCGATTGGACAAAAGTAAAGACCTTTTTTTTTCAAGAGCTGCTGGTTATTAATATATTTTTTAAGAAAAAGTAATAATCTAATCCCAGTAATTAATCAGAACATTAATGCTGAATATGCAATTAACACATTTTAGTTTGTTTTAGACGCAATAAATTACGGTTTATTATGATTGTTTGGCCCTGTCCAATAATTAACCCTATTTTCCGTGTCCAATAATTACCCCGGGTCACCCTATATGAAAGTCGGGTATTTTTACAGTACCATAAAATAGCAGTTTTTGAAACGGTAATTTTTATTCATTTTGTGAACTGTGTAATAATAATGTATGACCTGTGTAATATGAACTGTGTAATAATAATGTATGACCTAAGGACATTGAACCACGACAAACTACAAGGGGCATTTTAATTTTATTCACTGCATACTCATTTATAGTTTGTCCAGTTCAAAAACCTTATTCGATCTGAGGACCCCCTAATGGAGCGGCCATCGTCTTACCAATCGGGCTCTCCAGCCAATCGTACAAGTCAGCATAATAAAACACAAACGAATCCGAACTGTTCTATGCAATGAACATGAATGCGCGAACTATTCCGAATGTTTGAGTAGCTGGTGTTTGTATATTCACGCGCTCAAGCGGTGACGTCATCGATCGTTTCCACGGGTGAGTTGGAGAAAACGCGCGGAATAACGCGATAATTGTTAAGAAAACGGCATTTCTTATTGTGTTATTGCTGCGAAATTCTAAATAGAAATAGCATTATAGAATCTGCCCGTTCATCTCAGTAATGGGGCCGGCTCGATGGCTGTGAGGTATTACTTGCCCGCCTCATAAGCCCTAGATTACGGGTTCGGTTCCTTTGGATAAATAAAGGCAACCTGAATCGGTAGGTTTTCTGGATGGGAAAATGGTCGGCAAGCATGTCATATGATTATGTGGTATGTAAAAGATCCCTTGAGTACTCATTTGGCTCGTGTTCTCTCGGCAAAATTAAATCTCGGCATACTTTAACATCCACAGAGAGCTCAGATTCCTTACAATGTCGTCAAAATTGGTAGCGAGAGCCGCCTATATGGTGCTACAAAGAAATGGCTCTCAGTTCTGGAGAATATGCTGCCAGACTTTGTCTGCAAAGGCTTAACAGCCAAAAATAAGCAGCCCCGTTGGAAATTAAATCTCAGCAAAGGGTAATTTTAATAATTTCGTTGTTCATACGAAGTTTGGCATAAAAAACTTACTCTATCTAGCTCTGCTGGTCATACGGATGAGAAACAACAACAACGAAATAATGTATTTGGTTAGGACAACATACCTCGAATTAATTTAACGAATATCGAATAAAAAGCAGTTAAGCGGTTAAAAATCAAATCGAGAAAGCGGAAGATATCAGTCGAGTGGTACTACAGCATACCGCAGTCAAAACAGAGTTAAAAATAAAAGATAGAAAACAACATTCAGACTCATTGTTTGATCAGTTGTCTGTAGCTACGATGGAGATGCTTCCAGGTAAAACCCAATACAAAGTCCGGTTTGCCAAGTGAAGCCATCGATCGCTCTGAAGTAAGCTCTCGGCGAAGTATTTGGTGCTATTCTACAGTGGAGTTTGTATGGGGCATACGACATCGACTTGGTGATTTTTGACTCTCTAATAAAAACTATAATGGGATTGTTTCACGGAGGATCTGGCAATAGCTATGTGGTTTTTTTCATGTCTTTCAACAGTGTTGCCACCAGTTTTAGGAGAAAAACACTACTAAAAAATTCCATTTAATTCTAAAATTACAAAAACATACCATAAAAATACTAGCTGCATTTTAGAATCTTTTTAGTGACTTTAAAAAAACGTGAAACGCTTTGCTAGTATTTTTATGGTATGTTTTTGTAATTTTAGAATTAAATGGTATTTTTTCGTAGTGTTTTTCTCCTAAAACTGCTGGCAACACTGTTGAAAGCCATGAAAACAAAACCGCAGAGCTATTGCCAGATCCTCCATGAAACAACCCCATTACAAAGCAATTTTTCTTACCTGTGAAAGGAATTGCTACCATCTTGTATAAATTCAGATCTCGTTCTACAGCCTACAACTGCGCAACCAGTCATTTTTTTGATTTTTAATTGAAGCTTTTTAAGGAATCAAATGATGCGTTTCAACAAGAACTAACATTGAGTGAGTTGTTTGTTTGGGCTTACACTCTTAAAACAAAAGAGTGAAATCCACTCCTGTAGGGGAAGTGCATTTTCGACACCGGAAAGGAGTGGAAATTAACTCAGACTGAGTTAAAACCGCTCGTTTTAAGAGTGTAGGACGTATATTGTTTTCTTTTATTTCTTTTACCCATTCCGCAAAAAGAGTGAAATTCACTCCTATAGGGGAAGTGCATTTTCGGCACGGAAAGGAGTGGAAATGAACTCAGACTGAGTTAAAACCGCTCGTTTGTTTTAAGAGTGTACTAGGGTTGCTTGACGACTTCACTTTGTTTCTTTCCAAGCATCTCCATCTTCTGCTTAACTCTGTGGTTGCTACACCTTTCCTCCGCAGTAAAACTATCAGGTAGACAGAGAAGGGAGGGATGGTTTTGATAATACGTTGATTTGAATTGCACATGTTTAAAAAAACCTTGTTTAGACGGAGTGCAGACGCCTGATAGGGGGTAGACTTTGAACTGACAAACCTAAGTCAGTGAAATATAACTAGAAGTTCTAACAATAATTGACAAATTTTAAACCCTTATACTTTTTTTATTTGACTCCCTTATCAGAATATAATTCAGATCATAGTATTCTATATCAATGTTTAAGAGAAGTAACTAAAACATTTTTGTTTAAAATCTTCGAAAATAGTCATATAGAGTAGTTTTAAGATTTGTCTTCGGTAATTCGGTAATTCAATCATTCAATCGTTTCCGGATGTCTATTTTTAGCCTCTTTTAGGAGCTTTAACACAGCCAATCACGCTTCAGTTACACGTTTAGTCTCAATTAGAACCGCGTTTAAGTGAAAAGGTCGACACCTGAGCTGGCCCCCAACGGAACTTCGAGCGACATCGTACGCTGACGCCGTCGCGACTTTCGACTCCACAGATTTAACGAGCACGTATATCGCATTGTACTCCTACACCCCAGTGATTTTCCTCCAGCACGAATACGTCTATAGTATGGCTAGGACAGGGGCAGAACTAAGAACCCTTCTCGGTGAGACACTCGTCGATTATCGAACTCGGCCACTGGGGGGCCAGATTTGACTTAATATTAAAATGATAAAGCTTAAGATGTTAAAGTTGCAAACGATCGACAAAAGTTAAATATTTTGCTTGGGAAACACCCAGGAAACCCTAGGAATTACTCACAACACAACTCCAAGGTCTTTTTACGAACCCTCCAAAACTTCTAAAACAATAAAAATCAACTCAAAACAAAGATCCCGTTCCTTCGAACACTTAACCCTTTGATCACTCCAGCCCTTGAACCCCGAAAACTTTATTTAAAAAACTCAAATCATCCATCATTATCATCCGAGCCATTTCGCATACGGTACTCGGCAAAGAAATCTGTTCCAGTTTCAAGGCAAACCGAACGGGAAACCTGAAGCAACGTTTCCTCTGCATACCTGATCAGGTTTTTTAGCGCCTTGCTGGTGGAAGAACAGTCATAAAAAAAGGTCCTCATATGATTAACGTGGCCTTCGTGGAGTTGCGTAGCTCGACTGGTATTTAGGAGGTTAGCTGGGCTATTGGCGCCGGCTCTGGGAGAGAAAGACAAGCTCAGGTATTGTCTTGGTTACTTAAGTTAGTTTGAATTATCGTCGCACTAGAGCTACACGAGGGCTATTGGCGACGGGCGTCGTATTTTTAGAACCACAGTCAAGTGACGAGCCGACACCATGAGTAGGCACCCAACGCAACCGTTAAGGGCGACATCGTACACAGCGTTAGGACTTTGAAGAATATTTAACGTGCACTCCCTCCACACGGGATATTATTCGTCGGACATTTTTGGCTGCACGGGCCGTTTACAGGTCGGCAGTTATTTTGGCGATGCACGAACCCGAACCTGGGACCTTCCGCATGCTAAGCGAATGCCTAACCGACTGGGCTCCCCAGCCCCGCAAACTGATTGGATAGGGGAAAAAGTATCCATGAAAAGTAGAGATAGCATCACATCAGCCAACTAGCACCTTTGCACATACAAAATTACTAAACAATTGTTTCGTAAACCTTTCCCCAACCCCCTTCAGAAAAATTGCGACCAAAGTCCATGCTCTTGATCAGACCCTGCGCTATCGGATATTATTAGTAGCTTACAAGATTTGGGCGCATTGATCGGGGTTCAAAATTACCATTCGTAAATTAATTATGTAAAAATTATGTTAGTCTAGAGTATAATTCGCAGCGGAATGATGTGTCCTATAACGAATTCGTGAATACAGATAACGTGAAATGCATTAATTAATGAACGTTTTGTTACTCATCTTTGAATCCTACAATTCCCCATAATTACAGTGCAGCAATCTAAACGTGAAACGGTAATTGAACGGTCAGACGCATCTCCCGCTGTTTGAATTAACGAAGTAATGATCAACGAAAATAACACCTGTATTCTTGACAACGATCGCCGTCTCTTTTGACTGTGATGCGCGCGTTTTGGTTTATTTTTTGAAGAACAGTGTTATTGGTATGTGTTGTTTCTCACCACACATTGCGACGCGCCTCGAAAATTTAACTGCGACCAAGTGACGAGACCAACATCAGAGCGGGCACCCAACGAAATCTAATAAAGTCCACTCTCACTTCTCCGACCCATTCGGTACCAATGGAGAAATTGGATAGATTGGTTCATAACTAGCATCCACAATTTTTTACCTATTGTTTTCGAATTTGCTGGTATGCTTCGGCATTGATAAGCCCCACGTTAGTGCATTTTTAAATTGTCTCTAAGTTAATTGGAAAGTTTTTTTTATAAGCTGACAAGCGAAGCAATGCTTTACAGTGTGAATTAAAATAATTTTTAAAAACAATATCCAGAATTTTGCTACACACAAACGTAGGGCTTATCAATACTTAAGCACACCAACAAGTTCGGTAACAATAAGTACACAATTGTGGATACTAATTATGAAACACTCTATCCAATTTCTCCATAGATAACATTGGAGAAGTACGTTTAGTTTTCGGAAATTCATGTCTCCTTAACTGCAAGTTCTTCTCACTCCCTAATAACATATGACAATTACCAGCTTATTAACGTGTCAGCCATTCGTGGCAAAAGAGCGTTCCAACTTTTGCACTCGCCCTAGAGATAAATAATTAATATTCGCCCAAAGGGGGGCGTTTCCCGCTATTCATTCAAAGACTTTTTGGAACATTGGCAAACAAAAGATCACCAACTATCGAACTAACTACCTAAGTCACGTGGGTTTTGGCATTGGTGCAATGTCTTGCCGCCGTGGCCCATAATAAAAACATAATAAAAACGGCCGCAATTTTCTGGAGAATATGCAAAGGCTTGACCGCCAATAAAGCAGCCCCTTTGGAAGGGGGAAAAAGAACGGAATACTTCACCTGTGGCGATTCACCACAGGCACAACCTCTAAATAGCATCCATGCTAGATGGCGCTGAATTACTACTACGTTACTACCAGTCATTCAGATTTTTTTTTGTAATTGTAGTATAAAATCAAAAGCCGAAGTAACACATTCTCCACCTTAAGGATCCTTTTGGTACACTATTGGTAACTAAGGCAGCTACATTACCATCTATGTCATTATTTGAATGCAGAGGCCTTCCCTATAAAGAAGGTATTGCATTAACCCAACCGGTCCTTTTACTATTAGATCCTCGTCTTTTTAGATCGTTGATTGTTGATTCGCCCCATCGATTTTGGATTAAGGATGGAAAAATAAAGGATTGTTTTCTCTTCTTTTGGTAACTTTATTCGGGAGACTTTTGGTGATCAGGGTAATGAGAAGCGGTTTCAAGACAAGGGTGTTCGTATCGGGGGGGGATGAAAATATTCTAATTAACATTAGAGAACGTGCACCGGGTATTTGGGATCCGGTTGGTGCACAAATATGCTATAAAATAAACTATAATAAAATAAACTATAAAATATACTATAAACTAAAATATACTACTAGCGTCCCCAAGTTTTAGGAGCCCCAGAATTTGTTTTATGCTAAATGCTGTAAACTCCCAAAATTTCAAAATATTTTACAATTTTATACGTAGGCAAGCTAGCGTCCTCGTTACGGGTATACATTAACATTTGCCGGAAAGGTGCCTCCCAATATATTTGTTGTGCCAATAAATAAAAATACAAGTAAACATACCTTAAAAAGCGGAAAAAGAACAAAATGCCGAAAAATGTTTGAAATTGAACCAAAAATTAATAAACTGAGGGCTATTTAAAATTAGCCGAAACAGTTTTTGCTAATGATTGAAATTTTTATCAGTCAAGCGTACCCAAAATGGCTAATATTAGCTAAGTCCACCAACCCGCCTTTTTGGTTGCAAACTAAAGGGTCAACTTTTTTGTACGAGGTCTAAATTGTATGTGCTTATAATGACTGTATTCCTTTGTTGATGAGACTTCAGAAGTAGACAGCGGTAAACAATACCAAATGCAATGCAGCTGCTATAAATAAATTTTATAATATTTTGTTTCAGCAATATAAAGAACAGTTGTATAAACAAGTTCCCCTCATAAGCCCAAGTTTGCGGGTTCGAGCCCCGGCTGAGTCGTTTGATTCTCCGGATGGCAAAATCGTGGGCATGCATGTCATATGATTATGTGGCATGTAAAAGATCCCTTGAGCACCCATTTGGCTTGGGTTCTCTCGGCAAGATTAAATCTAGGTAGACTTTAACATCCATAGAGAGCTCAGATTCATTGTAATCTGAGCGTCAAAATGGGTAGCGAGAGTCGCCTAGTTGGTTCCACAAAAAATGGCTATCTGTTCTGGGTAATATGCCGAGTCTGAAAAGGCTTAGCCGCCAATAAAGCAGCCCCATTGGGGGGGAAAATATTAACATCGGATAAAGTGCACAGGGTATTTGGGATCCGGTGTGCAAAATTATATAGTTTTAAAGGCCCAGGCCTAGGGTCCCCAAGTTTTTAAGGCCCCCAGAATTTAAGTTTCTAGTATGCTAAATGCTGTACACTCTTAAAACAAACGAGCGGTTTTAACTCAGTCTGAGTTAATTTCCACTCCTTTTCGTGCCGAAAATGCACTTCCCCTATAGGAGTGGATTTCACTCTTTAGTTTTAAGAGTGTAGACTCCCAAAATTTCAATTTAAAAAAAAAAATTATGCGACACTGCCTTGTATTTAGCTTGACTTTGACTAAGACAAGATATAGGTTTGATTTATGTAAGAAAGAAGTGGATAAAATGGTAGAATGAAATATGATACATCGGTCAACTACCGTCATGCTAAATGCTGGAAAGCCCTAAAATGTTCGTAAATTTTAAAATTTCCTGAGGCCCCAGGACCCCACTTTTTTCGAGCTTGACTTTGACTCGGACATTGACCTAACGTGATTGGTTTGGTCGATGTTGTGATGATGATGCCAAGTGGACCCAAAATTACAAATATTAATATTAACCAAGTACAGCACCCTCCCTTTCCCTTTTTTTTTTAAACTAAAGGGTCAACAAAGGTTCAAAAGGTCCAAACTAAAAGGCCTTGGTTAAGGGCTGACCAAGGCCTAAATTGTATATGCTTATAATGACTGTATTCCTTTATTGATGAGACTTCAGAAGTAGACAGCCGGAAACGATACCAAATGTGTAATGCAGCTGCCATAAATATAATTTTATAATAATTTGTTTCAACAACATAAATAACAGTTGTATAAACAAGTTTCTAAGAACTAACAACCACATCTCCAGAGATCCGCCAAAAGATCCTGTTTTCATCTCTAAGACATCCCACGAGGCACGAGTTGTCCCCATTTTCCACCGTTGCCACTCACCGCAGAAGGAATAACGGAGATAAATATTTACATTGGGTCATTTACACCAATCTGGGTCAGCGATCGTCGTGGCAGTAGGTGAGGCATAAAAAAGGGTTTAGTTGGAAGACCCAGAATTTTTGAACTTGGGAAGATGTGATGCCATGTATTGTAAGGTCGCGGCGTGGCCTACTTGGAAGTTCATGGCTGTGCTGCATAGCATACATTTTCATTATCAAGTGCATTCTTGGAACAGGGTTCACCTCGGGAAAATTAAGGACTTTTAAGAACCGAATCTTTCTTGAAAAATAAGGACCTATATTCTGGTCCAAAATTATGTAAAATATATTACCTAAAGGTAATATATGTTAGGTAAAGGTAATAATCTCATGTATTTAATGTAATCATAGGGAAATTTAAGAGCTTTTAAGAACCGAATCTTTCTAGAAAAATAAGGACCTATATTCTGGTCCAAAATTATGTAAAATATATTACCTAAAGGTAACATATATGTTAGGTAAAGGTAATAATCTCATGTATTTAATGTAATCATCGGGAAATTTAAGGGCTTTTAAGGAGTGAATCTTTTTTGAAAAATAAAAACCTATTTTGGTTTAAAATTACGTAAAATATATTACTTATTATAGGCATGGTAACCCTTGCTTTTATATTGTTATACGTGTATTAGTGAGTTTCATGCAATGGGAAAATATAAGGACTTAAATTTTAAAAAATAGACACTTTAAAAGTTTTTTAAAAATTAAGTTACAGGAAAATAAAGTTTTTTTGTAAGGACAATTAAGAAGCGACGCATTTCGTTGGAAAGAAACATGAGTTTTTCTTGTTTTTTTTTTCAATGTTCAGTGGAGTTTTTGCTGCACGTTCACATTTCTAAAAAAGATGCCTGACCATGGTTCAAAATTATACTTTCTGTTCACTATTTTACTTAACTGCAGTTAAAAGTTATGAAGAAAACAACAAATGTGTTTTAACCATAGAGGTAGGAAGGAGGTTCCTTCAGAGAATTGGTACATGTATTTTCCGGCTTCTGTGCTTCATCAGAGACCCACTTATAAACCTTCGTTCAGTTAAACAGACAATGACAGAATTTTTACTGACACACAGAGAGAGAAAGTACACCCAGGGCGAAGCCGGGAATCGAACCCGCCCCCGGTACACTGCGCGGACTGTTGGCATAGTGGGCTGCGATCAAACCCACTGGGCCACCCGGGCCCCAGAGTAGTTGCAATCTGGCTGCCCGCATAACACGAGTCAGTATTTCTTACGGTGTTCCCTTTATTGTGTACCCGCATACGGAGTTTTGATAAAAATACAATATCAGTGCATATATGAAGATCATCATGCGATAAATTAAATAATTTTTAGAGACACTTTTAAACCTATAATGTCGTTCTAAAGATGGTGATTCTAAATATAGAAAAACCGGCGGCAGGTTAAAAATATTTTTATCTACACAGTATATCTGCTAAAAAGGAATATTGGTTTATGTGAGATTATGCATTTATGGTTTTGGTATATGTGTTCTAAATAGAACGATACTTCCAGTTTAAAGCCCATACAGTAGAACTCCAAATATCCGAAGTGTTGCTGATTATTCGAATTTCAGGAAAAAATTCCACCCTGCCTGTATCTGTTATGGATAGTTAATTTTTGGCATGACATTGTGTGCGTGAAACAGAAACGAACAGCAACAGAGGACTGGTATATTGTAAAAGTAAATGTGTCGCGCATATAAACTTTTGCAGGGGCCGTAGGGAGCCTAGTGGTCAGCGTCTCAGTCTCGAGATCGGAAGGTCCCGTGATAGAGTCCCGGTACCACTGAAGACCTACCGAGTATATGCGGAGTACGTGCTCGTTAAATCTGTTGGGTCAAGTCCTGTGGTCGGTCATTGCGCAGTTTATCACGGGTACAGGTCTCTGGAGACTATTTCCCTCCTCTTCAGGGACATGTCTAAATTGTGGAGGTGGCGATAGATGGCAGCATCTGTCTTGTATGTGTGTGTACGCCGTTCCGTCCTTCTTGACGAAGGTTTATAAGCGGGTCTTTGTGACCAAGCACACAAGCAGAAAATATATGTCTACCAACCAACTTTTGCACTAACTGGGCTTGTTTTTATATTAAGTACTCATTTGTTATATAAAAATGTAACTGAATGATTAATAATTATCCTAATGTGATTAGGTTCCAATTACTTCGGATCATTGAAGTTCTACTTTAAGAACAAGTGTAGTGTTACCGAAGATATAACATAACGCGGGTCTATTAAAAGGTACCTCAAGGTGAAGACCAAGTATATTCGACTTATATATTACAATATTTTGCTGTAATCTAGATGACGGGTATAGCAGTGTTGGGCATTAATCAATTAATTTGTCAATTATCTTGTTAATTGACTAAAAAAGTAATTGTAATTAAATTAATCGCAATTGAACTTTTAATTGCACCTTTCAATTAAATTAATTTGATTAACGTATGTCAATTGTAAGCCACAATTAAAATAATTGCAATTAACTTTTTAATTGTTTTAGGAAACAATTAAAACTAACAATTAACTATGTATTAAAACGAAATGAGTAAAGATTTAGGAAAGTTAAGCTGTAAGTATTAGACTTAAGACGAATAAAAAAGTGGTTAATTGTTATTTTTAATTAAAATTAACAAAACAATTGAAAATTAATTAATTGTTAATTATTACTACTACAGTTAACAATTAAATAATTGTTAACTGTAATAGTAATTAGATAGTAATAGAGTAATAGTAATAGAGTTAACAATTAAATAATGTTCATGTAATTTTCAACAATACAATTGATGAATTGTTAGTTGTTTTGGTTACATTTACCAATTAATTAATTGTTAATCTTTAATTGTTCTTGCATTTAAAATTTGCCCAACACTGACTGGTAGTAATAAAGTAGTAAATCAAAGTCATCTTGCATGGGATTTCATTTGCGTTTAAGGAGGACCGCTACATTAGACATCCGAAAACGATTAAATTACCAAATTACAATGTGTGTTAACATTTAATATGACAGATCTTTTGGCTGTGAGTGTGAGGTATGGACATAGTATTGCTTATAAACTAATCAACACTAAATGTTTTGGGGTGGTTCTAAAATACGACACCCGTCGCCAATAGCCCTCGTGTAGCTCTAGTGCGACGATAGTTCAAACTAAACTAAGCTAAATGTTTTGGCTGTGATCAACAGGTTTAGTGCTATGACACTTTTGGGTGTAAAATAGGTGTAATCCAATAGTGCATAGGTGAGGTTTTTGTTTGCTGTTTAATTCTCGGGTTTATGACACATAATTATTATCTATAAAAGGACAATATTTGTTTTTAAGCAATGTATTGCAGTTTACCCTTGATTTCTTATTTATAAAAAGTTAATTTATTTTTATTTGTGATACGGTAATAGGCGTCTTTACAACACGGTTATTCCCAACCCCTACAATTTTGAAAACAGTTTCAAATATTAAACAATTCAAATAAGTCATACAGCAAAAAAAAAAGTGTAAATGTCAACGAAAAGGGCCATCGTAACGATCCGAACACAAAGAAACCGAAGGTGGCGCCGCCATTAATAAAACACGCCAAAACTTCGCCAACTTTCCACTCGAAGTTTTAACACATCCAAGTAACGTAATCAAATTTATTTAAGACGTCTCGATGCAAACAATTCCGAGAAGAACTTATAAATGGTGTCCAATGCGACACGGAGGCAAGAATACATGGATATGCTGCTGTATCAAAAACAAGTTTACCAAGTGAGAACATTGATCATTTAAGCAACAGGCCTAATTATAAGTTTGGCTAACTATTTGGCGTCGTCCTTAGCAGGTAACCAAGCCACGATACATGTAATAAAATTTAAATGCATAAATTTATATCTTTTATATGAAGGTACTTAGTATTAGAGTTTTAGTGGGTCAGTGGCTGAGAGGTATTACGCGTCCACCTCATAAGCCTAAGATTGCGAGTTCGAGCCTCGGTTCAGTCGATAGATTTTCTGGATGGGAAAATTTCGGGCACGCATGTCATATGATTATGCGCCATGTAAAAGATCCCTTTTGTACCCATTTGGCTAGGGTTCTCTAGACATGCTTTAACATCCACAGAGAGCTCAGATTTATTGTAATTTGAGAGTAAAATTGGTAGCGAGAGCCGCCTAGATAGAGCCACAGAAAAATCGCTCTTAGTTCTTTGAAATATGCCGAGTCTACAAAGGCTTAGCCATTAATTAAGCAGCCCCATTGAAAAAAAAAAGAAGTATAAAAATGTATACCTTTCGTTTGAAGGAAAATAGATCAGAACTCTGTGGATTAGTTCAGATATTGTACTACAGTTTACAACAGGAGTAATATTAGTTTTATTTATGAATTTTTAGTTACTTATTTTTAAAAGATTTAAATGAGACTGTTTTGTATTGAAATCTCATAGATTTAGCGACTGCTTCACTTTTTTTGCGCCTAGCGTCTCCATGCTATTCCTACCTCCATGAATATGCGAAGCGCAAAAAAGACAAATGGTGATGCCATAAAGAAATGATAAATACTGGGCAGTAAACTTTATTAATGAACACGGGGAACATAAAGGAGAAAAGAATTCCATACTGAGACGAAAAGTCCGAGAAATAGAAATGCAAAATAATTCTTCAAAACCTTCTCTTCTGTTGGACGCCATCCAAAGTTCGAATATTCAGACGATATATTCCTTTTTCGAATTCTATTATGAGTTCGAATAGATGTGGAGTGGAATTGAGCAGTCTATCGTTGAAGTGAATGGCGATTTTGAAAAGATTTTTTTTTTTAAAGTTTGGTTTAAGTAAACATATTAAGCGAGTTGTGGATGATAAAGTGATACAAATTTTTAAAATATTTTATTATAGTATTTTTTTTCTAATGTGGTTGCTTTTTGGAGGATTAGGCCCTATGCAACGTCTTCCCCATAAGGGGAATGTTTCAGATGATGTAAAGCTCTTTTCATTTTGCTCCGTACTGCGATTTCATTGGTTGCTTCGGTTTCACTCTCACAATGACCATCATAGATGAAAATAAACTTTTCTTTCTATGCAAGCTGTCTTGAACAATGATTTGAATAACCAACAGCACAGTAAGAAGTTGGCATTTTAAAAATTTAATACGTAAAATATTCATAGAAAACTCAGTTTCGAATACCAAATTCCAAAGTTGCTCCAGCAACAGCTGGAGCTGTTGCCATTCTCGACGTGAAACATACCTATAGTGTCAGAACTATAAAACGAAGTTTGATACAGATATCCAGAATTCTTCCAAATATTTGTAACTCAATTGTTTGTATTTGTGTTTCAAATAATATTTTTTAAAAAAATATTACTTTTAACATAAACTTTAGTATTTTGTAAAATACTAAAGTAAGAGAAAAATTTGTATAACAAGTTGTACGAGATTTAAATCTATTGAATAAATATCCGTGACATATATTTGATGTGTTTTGGCACATTAAATATGAAACAAACAGCCGGAATTGTTCCAAACTACCAAACAACTTTCCATTATTTTGCGAAACTCTTCAATTAACAATATACCTTTTAAAAAAACCTAGGTTTCGAAATGGCATCAACGTTACAAGGTTTAGATATAGAGAAATTTTAATTATTAATATATAACAGATTGGGTTAACCTTCTGAGGGATAGAGAGCATAAACCCGTCAACTGACTGTCAGATTTTCCAGCAACGCACATTATTTTAAAAATTTATACATTTTACTAAATTTTAGTATTTAAAGTATAGAGAATTTATTTATAATCATCTGCAACCAAAATTTTATTTTTAAAAATTAAAAGAATTCAATTATCAGTTAAAAATTCCAGTTTTAATCTCAAGCAATGAAAACAAGTAAATCATTTTAGCCAATATGCCTATCCGTCCTAAGCCCAATGATTGGTAAATATTTATTGGCATCGTTAACATTCTTAAAAAAACAGCAAGAAAACAGCCATCCGAGAATCGTTCCAAACCAGCGATGATCACCTGACGCAATAACAATCCGTTCGATAAAAAAAAATTCCACCAAAGGCCAAGGTTTTAAAAATGGCAAAACCGTTAGCAGGTTACAGTTACAGAGAAGAAGCAGAAGTAATAAGGAAAAGATAATGACTGAAAAAAGTAGGTCTTTGAGCCAAAGAAGCTCGGTCACTCACACGGAAGCGGAAGTGGAAAGAGTGTGGCACAATTCCATATCGCTACTCCAAATCCCTTTTCCGGGTTAAGGTGACGTCACGCGCGCAGCAGCACGGAGACAGCTCAACTCCGCTCAACCTGTACATGGCGGTGATGTAACGGGTGTTTCCTTTGGTGTGGAGTGTCAATAGTACGAGTTTTGGGAGAGTTAAAATTAAAAAAATTAACATGAGTGCTCTTTCTAGTTTGGTTGGGTTAAAGTGCCACTAGAGCTGCACATAGGCTATTGGGGATGGGCCTGATAAAACAAAAGAAGTATTCAGAAAATAATTAAACGTAGTTGCTATCAATTAACTACGTTAGCATACGTATAGTATTCAATTCGCGAACCCTACCCCAATACGGTTTCGAAAAATGTATTTTTTAATAAATCATAACAAAGAAGAATCATACTTGTAAAATAGAAAAAGTATTCAGAAAGCAACAAAGCACAGTAACAATCAAAAGAAAAAAAAAGGAGAAAGATGTCAAAACTGAACAGATGAAACTATCAAAACTATTTTTGTACAAAAATGTGTTGGACTAGAGGGGGGAAATGCAATTTACAAACTGTAAACTAATGAGGTTTCAAGAAATCAGGACAATTAAAGAATCTATTTGCTTTTTTACGCATTTAAATTTTTAGGAAATTAAAAGTTTAGGAACTTTGGGAAAATTATTTTATTCAATAGGAAAAAATCGAAAGTTTTTTTTTTTTTTTTAAATTTAATTCGGAGATTTTTTTCGATCTAATTTAATTACTCCATTGCAATTAATCTAATTAAAAAAAATAAAGTCAATGCAATAAAATAAAGTTAAATAAATCTCTTAATAACTGTTTAATTAGTTCAAAAAATCCCATTGTTTTAATTATTCCTTTTATTAAATAATAAAAAACTTTGCTTAAATAAAAAAAAACTAACAAAATATTTCAATACTTCAATAAAAAAGATAAGCTTATTCCATACAAAATACGATGACGATAGTAAGGTAAGTAACTTCGCTGCCTATTAGCTCCTCAGACTTAACACAGCAATAACGCTCGCATTTTAGAACCTGGCAAGTGACGAGGTCGACCTGAGCGCACCAGGGAATCGACGACATCGACCTAACCCGTGACTTGACTCCACAGAATTAACAGCACGTCTTCCCGTGTACCGGCCATCGTATGAGGATTTTTACTATTTCCAGCACAGATCCATTTAAGATACTGCAGTGGATGAACCCGCCTCTGAGAAGTAACTCTAGGCTGATGCTTAACACTGGCACGCGGCTGACGATTAAGTAATCGATGACGATTGAGTAATCGCTTGAGGTAGTTCAAAAACCTTTATTTCCGCAGAAAAATGTAAATAATCAACCGGAAGTTATTACGATAAGAGTAATCTGATACTACATGGTTTTTAACAGATTTTTTTTTCACTTTTGGAATTGACGAATTAATTTTACAGGAAATGTTTCGTACGGGAAAAAATTGACTTAATTTTGCTGAGTTTGTTGGTTTCAAATAAAAAAAAATCTTTTTGGAAATATGTTTAAGATATTGTAGTATAGCTTATTTTGTGGGTGTAAATTTTTTTAAACAAACAATTTTGCTTAACAATCGTCAAAATTAAAAAGAAATTAATCACTTACTTATTATTAATTAAAATTTAGCTCTTCACTGAATAAATCAGTGCATCTTTTTTAAAAAAATTTATGTAGTATATATTTTATTCACATTTTGGAGCATTTTTAGTTTAATACTTTTCAGATAATTCAGCGATTCGGACGGCGAAAAAAAAAACGATTTTTCAAAAACTAATTTTCCATGTAATCTGGCCAACTAAATACATTAAAACCTAATTTCAATGCAGAAAAAAATATCGAGCAGTGAAGAGTTAAATACATTAGACTACTACTAAAATACACATACATTTATAACATTGTTATAAGCTTTTTTGAACCTTAGACTTATTTATTTTATTGTTGCCAAATTTTTTTCCGCCAACAACTTTTCAAAAATTGTTGGCGACTCACGCTTTCTCTCACGTGTGATCTTTCGGGCTAGATGCCAAATCCTTTCGCCAAGTCAGAATAAGCTCTATAAATAAAACCTTTCCTGTACGAGTGTATATCGCCGTTGTAATGTCGGATTCATAAAACAAGTGTCAAAGTTTTTGATCTTTTACAGAATTTGTAACGCTTCTTTTTCTTTTGGAGTAATATATTTTGCTATGCTACTCTTCCTGAATGATAATTTGGTATTGTATAATATAAAGGAATATATGTTTGTGTTATTTTCTAAGAACAAATGTAGGGTAAACTAAAGAAGTAAGAAATTATTATGTGAAACAGTTAATAATATCTCTACTTGTAGTTTACTAAGAAATTTATAAATGAATGAATGATTTGCTTTTAAAACACTTAGACTAAAATGATTTATTTCAAAACAGTTAATTTAAATCCCTAATATTCGATCTTTTTTCCAAGTTTCCCGGCATTAAGAAGAAGTTAAATACAACGCAAATTTTATAGAAAAATAACGAATACTTTACCCTACTAAAACTTTAAAAAAAATCGTTAGTTATTTTTCCCAGCATAAATTAAAACAACACTATAGGCAAACAATTTCTACAAGTAAAAACAAGTAGGGGTTTGTTACATAATCTGTCACTTAAACCGCTTCCAGACAACATTTGTACTCAACAGGAAACAAACTATTTATACACCACAGAAAGAAATTCGCCAAACAGGGCCTTTAGCTAGTTGTAATTCAAACTTTTAAACGCCAAAATTAACTATTTTCATCAATCTTTTTTCTCAGAATTAATAACTAGACTTTATCGTTTGCAAAATTTGTTTGAGTCGCCACAATTTCCCATTTACATTTCTTCGAAAATTCAGTTATTATTTATCGTTTGTTAAATTAATTTACAGTTCGAAAAATATATAATTAGTAAAATTGATGCTTTAAAAATAAAAGCAAAACTTTGCACATTTTTTTATGCAAAGTTAGAATTCTCTATGCATCTTTCTTCATACATATGTAATGAACAATCAAAAGAACTCTATTGTGATATTACAACAATCCAAACTGAATTAGATCACATAAAAATATTCAAAAGTTAATTTTTATTTTAAATAAAGTTTCTAGTACGTTTAACGAAATGGCAACTTATTTTAAATAAAGTTTCTAGTACGCTTAACGAAATGGCAACAGTGAAAATATTGAATGAAAATGGAATTTGCATGTTATTTCAATGTAGATTGAATTTTTCGTTATTTAAACTTAAAATAAACTTCTAATTTAAATTTTTTAATGAAATTTAAAATGTAGCCTAGTCTGATTTTTTTGCTTCAAAATGAAGTATCACACTTGTTTGTGCGACTTGCGGTTCATTCTGCGAAAGTGGGTGACTGACAGACAGACAGACGGACGGACTGAACAATTGTAATACCTTCCTCTTTTTACGTAATGTAGTTTATAATTGTAGTGTGGAAGCTAAAAACCGTAATAAGATAACGAAAAATGTCAAATTTTGCCCCAGTACAGAAAAAAAAAAAATCCTTTTGAAGATTCCTAGTACTAAACAAAGTTAAAGGAAAAGCAACTTCTACAGATAAACCAAGACTTTGAAAATAAGATAAAGAAAAAAAATTAGCTCAGTACTAGAAATTTAAAAAAAAAAACCATGTTTTAAACTTTTATGCATTGAAACAAAGCTAAAGGAAAAGCAACTTCTACAGAAAGACAAGCATTAATATACAATAACAATATTTTCCAAAATAATATAAATTAAAAATCACAGTTTGAGCTTCCTGGCAATAAAACAAAGCTAAAGGAAAAACCACTTCTACAGAAAAACGAGCCTTAATATACAATAAAAATACTTTCTAAAATAATAGAACTTTAAAAAAAAAATCATTGTTTGAGCTTTCTGCAACAAAACAAACGTAAAGGAAAAGCAACTTCTATAGAAAAACGAGCCTTAACCTCGGAAGATTTTCTTCAAAATAATCGAAATTTTAAAAAAAAATCATCTTCCTGGCAATAAAAAAAAGCTAAAAAAGAAAACTTTTAAAGAATTTAAAAAAAAAAAAAAGAAACAACACAGTTTGAGCTTTCAGGCAATAAAACAAAGCTAAAGGAAAAACAACCTTTACAGAAAAAATACAAGACCTTTAAAGTAAAAAAAAAATTGTTTTATCCTAGTATTGGAATAAAAGAAACTTCTTTGCATTAAAACAAAGCTAAAGGAAAAGCAACTTCTACAGAAAAAATGATACGAGAAAATTGATTATATTTGTTATGCTCTAAGAAGCTTAACATAAATAAATTTTAACTGCTATTAGTTTCTACTTAACTACTATTTGTCTAACTATTAATTAAAAAAATTAATTAACTATTGAAATGGTCATTTGTATATTAATGGTAAAATAAAAGAAAATTATGAAGTAAAATAAAGATAATAATAATATTGGTTTGGTTGCTAAATTAGAGTCGAACTAGAGTGAAAAAAAAAATCAAAAGATGGTAAAGAGAAACAATTTTCTAAACATTCTAGAATATTTCTTATTAAGTTACAAAATCGTATTCTGGTGTCTTTTTAATCCCAAAATATTCTTTACTTTCATAGTAGAGCTAATAAAAAGAACTTATTTTTAGAAAATGAACGAATTATATAACTTTTGATGTATGTGTGTGTGACAAGAGAATTTTTTTTATCCTCCGCGTTCCATAAAGTCGAGTTGTGGTGTCGGTTACAAATTAGGTTCGTTGGGAACAAAATGAAGTGAATTCAAGAGTAAAAATAAATACTTTTGATATCTACTTGAGATGAAGTCTTAAAGTGCTGTAATTTCAACTTAAAGTTTTTTTTCCTATTAAAAATTCAGAATAGCATTTTTGATGTTATGTAATGTAAAAAAAATCTTTATTGAGCTTTTAAACTAAAAGTTAACTTTTTAAAAAATTCAGAAGATTTCATTTCAATATTTAACAATAAGACGAATGTGTATATAAATTTAAAATCACGTATTCCACTTTCCGATTTTAAAGTGTACATGACTGGTTTCTTTAAATAAACTTATTTTTTAATGCTATGTAATTAGATCTTGCAAAAAAAATAGTTTAAGGGTTAAATTAACAGACCACGCAGAGAACTTTAACTTAGAATTTAAAAGTTACGATTAATTTTATTTAGGTTTAAACACAATTGTTTTTATAGTTTTAAAAATAGCCGCAATTGTGCGATGGATTTTTTGTTATAACGGATCCAAATAAAAAATTTCAAATTAAATGATTTTAATTTTATATTCATTACTTTTCTTATAATAATTCTTTTAGTGAATAATTAGAAACAGATTAATTTAATAAACAAATATAATAAAAAGTTGGCCAACTGTGAATTAAAATAAATGTAGTGTTTAGTAAATTTAAATGTTAAGGTTTTTTTTTAAACCTTTAGATGTGCCAGTTACAGTTACTACTTCCATAAATTTTTTTTAAAAAAAAAGCATCGTCTTCAAATAAACAGATTTAAATATAAGAAGAATAGCATAAGCTCTCAACTTAGAGAGAAAACACTAAGTGTGGCAGAAAGCCAATAAATTTTATGGATTTCCATTTTCGTGTTGTTTTCTGATTATCGAATTCATCTTATAAAATGACAGCGACACAAAACAGTTCAGAAACAATTCGGAATGAGAGAAGAGAGATAATAAATACGAAGTGTCACTTCGAAAGATTCAAGAATATATTTTTTTACTTCGATTATTGTTCTCAAAAACTTATTGGCTAACATTTTCATACGGTGGCACACGGACTGTAAAAAGTTTTAAATGTACAAAAACTAAGACACGTGAGATTAGTTCAAAAAAATATTTGTACTTTTTTGAACAATTGGCTTGTTTCAAAAAAATATTTATACGTTTTTGAACAATTGGCTTATTTCAAAAAAATATTTGTATGTTTTTTTTTACACAATTGGCTTGGTTCAGGTTTCCATAATTGGTGGTATACTAAGCTCCGCTCACTACTTTATTCAATTGAAATCTTATTTTCATTCTCGTGAAACTGTTGCCATTCACGACGTGAAGCATGCCAATTTTAGAATAAAGAAAAAAAATATTTAATATAACTTTTCCAAACCATATTTTCAATTTTTCATTGATGATGACCATAAAAGGACGTGTAATGAAAGGAAACGAAATTTAAAGCAGAATTTAAAATTTCATTCTACTAACGCTGTTTAAAATTTATCAAAATTTAAGTTGCCAAACTTCTAATTGTAACTGAACATAGACGGACGAGTAATGAAAGAAATCCAAATTTAAAGAGGAATTTTAAAATTTCGTTTTACCAACGCTGTTTAAAATTTATCAAAATTTAATAGACAAACTACTAACTGTAATTGAACATTAGTATTTTTTTTATTACGGTTCAAATATAATGTAACAATAAAATATAAAAATTTAAATCACAGTATTTATGCAATGCTAACCGGTGTCAGTCCACCAGATCCGGGACTAACACAAAATATCCCATTGTGCAGGTTTAATGCGACATTATTTCCAATCAATCAATCAAAATTTCAATACAAAAAATTCCGGTTCAAACACCGGACTTTTTATACCCGGAACTTGACGATAACCATAAAAAAAATACACCCCATCGCATCGTTCGATCTACCCCCATAAATTCCCAATTCCTCAAAATTAATACCCCTATTGTCGTCTGCTGGGGGGTAATGATATTAAAGAAAAGCTCGATCTGTTATGTTAGACCTGTTCTTTACTCTCAAGGAAAAGGTGGCTGTCAAGGTGTTTCGTTGTTTTTTCCTAATGATGTTTCACGTCGTGAATATTTTTCAATTTTTTTGTTTGGAATTTCTCTTGTTTTGGTATTCGAAAATGAGTTTTCTAAGAATATTTTACGTATTAAATTTTTAAAATGCCAACTTTTTGCCGTGCTGTTGATTGTTCAAATCAGTTGTTAAAAAAAGCTTGCATAGAAAGAAAATATATATGACTCTTCATATATGATTGTCATTTTGAGAGGGAAACAACCAAAGAAATCGCAGGATGGGGACAAATGAAAACATAAGAGGTTTATCAGTATTTTTTAAAGTTTTGCTTTAAATTTGCTTTTATTATTATTTTAAAGTTTTGCTTTAAAATAATATTTATTTTAAAGAAAAGAATTTAAATAGTAACATATTCATTAATCTAAGGATAGCAAGTGATGCTCTTAATTTTTTTTATAAAAGTATACACATGAACAATACGAACTACTATCAAATATATAAAATTTAGTTAAGATATTAATAATAGCCATAAAATTGAGTTAAGTTTCAATGCCGATAAAAACTAATTTTTTACTCATAAAAAAATAACTATAATTACACTATATAGATTCTAGATTTAATACAAGTTTTTTTTAAATTTAAAAAGGCTCAATGAATATTTTGAAGTCCTTCATAGTAAATTTTTTAAATTATGTAATTGTTTCTTCTAAAATGTGTTAACACGGTAACGTAAAACGTTGTGCTTACATAACTAGCCTTCCGAACGACTTGCAAATAGGTAAAAACGTATGGTTGTTTTCTCTGTGGTACTAAGGAAGGTACTCAGAAGGTACGAAGTTTTATGCACTGAGATTTGAATAATAATATAATTTTACTCTGAATACTGTCATTTTGTCAGTACCTAAAGATTGGGACTTCTTCATAAAAGTCTACTATTAACTTTATATTTAACTAATGTACTTGTAAAACCGGGCATTGTTGCCACTGATTAAAAAAAGGGAAAAAATTGAAATAAGTGTATTTAGTGAGCAATTACTATAGAGGTAAGCCTTGGAAAAGTTTTTCTATTGATCAAAAATGCTAAAAATTTATATATTGTATTTAGTGAGCTGTTACAGCTTGGGCCAAAATTGAAACATTTGGCGTTTGTTTCTAGCAAATTAAAAAAAATTGAAAAAATGTTTCCAGCTTTATTTATGAGTAGAAAAATATCTTAATTAAAAAAATCAATGAATTGATATACATTAAAAATCTTAATTAAAATATCAATAGATTACAAAAAAAATATTGCTATACACTTCGTTTAGAAAACAGCAGGTTAAAAAATCTTTAAGTAAAAAAAACAGGAATTACACAGCTGGTGTTATAAAAGAACCGGTAGAGAACCTACACCGGGGTCGTCAAACGGCCTTCTTTCCGAAACAACCCCACCACAAAATCGTCTGCAAAGATCCACGCCGTATCGTCTACAAGATCCGGGAGAATAACAACAATAAAAAAAAAATTCATAAGAAAAAGGGGAAGGAGCAGCCCACTTGCGACTCAACCCAGCCTTTCTGACCCACCGTGGGATCGGGGTTACCTCAGAAGGGGTGCTTTGGAACATTCGAACACACAAAAGAAAATATCGTCTGCTCACCCCCGATTCGGCCCTGACGAGAAATTGGTTTCAGGAGGGGGGTCGCGGCGGAAGGGATCGTCAAACCCTGGGTCACAAAAAGTGTTCGAAAGTTCAGAATAAGTGAAACTGATCGAACGGAAGTTGGAGGGTGCACGGTACATGTGCCATTGCCGGTACAGACATGATCTTAAAAAGTGTTATTACTTGTTTGGTACTCGATTTAATATTTTGATATTCTGCTGGTACAGATATGATTTTGAACCTACCGAACAGCCTTGAAATGGGCAAATATGTATAGTTGCTTTCACTGGATAAATTTTACATTAAATTTATTTGAAATAACATATATATTTTTTTTGTTAAAAAAAAATCGGAATTAGGTTTATTTTTGAAGAGATTATCTTAAAAATATTTCCTGATGATAAAGGACATTATGAATAAAAAGTCATGAATTAAAAAATTAAATATTAAAAGTTTGATTACAATTTTAAAATATTTCAAAACGTAATTAAACATTTAGAGCTTTTCATTAAAAAGTAGTTTGTTTGAATTTTTGTTAAAAAAATAGTGTTTTACCTTTAAAATTGATGTTACATAACTAGTCTACGAAAAGACTCTTAAATGTGTTTTTGGCTTACACTTTTATTAAGAGAATTTTTTTTATGTTTACTTACAACTACTAGATATTTCTTGTCTTGGAATATTTTAATTAAACACATGAAAAAAAAGCATTCATTAAATAAAATACTCCTATTAAAAATATTCGGATTTAGAAAACTGATTATTTTTCTGACTAATTAATTTCCTGCTAATTAAGGCATTTGATTCAGTTTTCATTAAGGTTTAACGATATATCTTTGATGAAATCAAAAAGGTTTTTTAATTTATTTTTTGGAATAAATAGTTTTAATTAATATTTTTAAAAAAATTAATTAAACAATTTATCTTAGAAATAGATTTTTTACTGATATCATTAACATCTATCGTGAGGAAAAGTTTTTTTTTAATTGCATAGTTTCGAAAAATGAAATAAATATTTTTTGCGTAAATGATATAGTAAATGACGCATATAAATACGTGTTTCAAATCAATTCATTATCGAATATATGGAATGATTATAGAATGATACGATACGAAATGTAATTTGTTGTGTTTTAATCCTAATGGGGTTGTTTCACGTCGTGGATGGAAATAACTCCAACGGTTTGCTTTCATTTGTTGTCTGGAATTTTAATTTTCTAAACCATTTAAAATAAAATGATTATCTTGAGATTTAAATTAATCTTCTTTATTGCTTGGTTCAATTAAAATACTTCTTAGAATTCAGGATATAGGATGAGAAACAGTGCTAAACCTACACACTACTCTAGCAAGAATGGACAATTGTTTTAATGTTTGTTTACATTTTAAACGCCGAATTTTATACGGAAGTATTTAGACGAAATTGTCACATTGTCTGTTGTCATTGCATAAAAAAATCCCTTAAAAATCAACATGAGATTGACAATAGAACACTGCTTAGTAAAATACTTCCCCCCACCCCCGATTATTATTATTTATCGTCTGATTATTTATCAATTTATGTTTTGTCAACAATAGAAGTCTTCCGGAAGCATTCAAATTCGAACGATTCAACAGAACAATGCCTCATATTACGTGAGAAGAAAAAGTATGAAAGAAAATTTTTATCTTCAATAAAACAGTTTCTTTCAGGTAAGATTATACTTGGATAATAAAGGTATGTAGGTTGACGAAAATCATGGAGAATAATTAAAATAAAAGAGGAATTAAAAATGAATATTTACATAAAGCGGAAGTGGGAATTAAATAATAATATATTTTTTGCACCTGCTCTTTAAAAATGTAGTGTTCCTGTTCTTCGATAATCAAAATTTATTTCGGGAATTGGGTTTTAAGTAAATACTATTTGTTTTTAAGATACGTTTTAGTTGGATTGTTATAAGATTCGGTACATATCGAAATTTTACTTTTGCTTCCTTTTTCAATGAAAGCCTTAACGGCAAGCAGTTCAATAATGTGTTTTCGTTCCATAAGTAAAAAGAAAAGAAAATATATATTTAAAATTTGTATATTGTAACAAAAAAATTATGCAAAAATGAATAATTTGTATATTAAAAAAAAAATGCTTATGAACAAAAATATTTGCTTATAAAAATGTATAAAATAAAGAAAAATTGGCAATTGTGTATTTGAAATGAATATGTGGTTAAAATTTTATAAATTTGCGTTTTGTAAACATAAAAATATCCCTATTGAACTCAAATATTTTTCCATGAACTTTTAAAAACAAGTGTCACAATTCAAAAATGATGAATTTGTTTATTAAAAAATTATTTTTATGAAAAAATATTTGCTCATAAAAAATACATTTATATGAAATAAAGAAAAAAATTTGCAATCATGCATTTGAAATGAACCCGAGATTGCAATTTTATAAATTCGTGTTGAGTAGGCATAAACATACCTCTAAAAAACAAAAAAATCACGATTTTTTTTACAAAAAAGTGTCACAATTAACAACAATACCTTTTGCCTGTTCTCCAAAAAAACCCTCTTAAACAATTAAAAAAATCGTGGAAGCGACTCAGATCCGGGTCACGTGGTACCTGGAACCTGATTGGCGTGACCGCGCGTTGCCATTCGGGCAAGAGAAATACACGTGAACCCGCGACGGACTACAATGGTTCTCAAGCAAATAACTGTGACTGCGGCTTCCCGGAATGACAATTCGTGTGACGCTGCCCTACATTGTTCTTCACGAATTCGCGCGTGAAAACTTGGAATAAATTCCGATGACATTTTTTTTATTGCTGGAATATTGCTGCCTGTTTAATATTTATTCCCCCTGAATGTAGTTCACGGAGCTAACGCGATGAGTAATTCGGTTCATAAATATCTGTATAGTAAAATATTTCTAGAGCATACTATTTAAAGGGATATGAATGTCCAAAATCCAAACTAACCTCCCTAATGTTAATCTATAGAGAAATTGCTTGGAGTTTAGCATCCACTGTGGCACACATTATTATTAGCATCCGCAATTGATTATCTATTTTTTCCAAACTTGTTGGTATGCTTATGTATTGTTAGGTACATTTTGTGCAATTTTTTATTGTCTCAAAATTAATGAAATGTTTTTTTAGAAGCTGACAAGCAAAACGATACTTTACAGTAGCTACAAGTAATTTGCCAAAACAATATCAAGAATTTTGCTACACACAAATGTAGAGGTTATCAATACCAAAACATACCAAAAAGTTTGGAAGCAATAGGTAAACAATTGTGGATGTTAGTCAAGAAAAACTTCATCCGATTTCTCCATAGGTTAACATAAGAGGAGTTAATTTTCTTTTCGGAAATTGCTGTCGCCTTAAAGAGTTATTTGTAGTCAAATGTCAAAACTAAATCCATTAATTTTTTTTAACTAGCAGATAAAATATTGTAATCAAAGCTCTTCCAAATTTTTGTTTTGTTACTTTTCGTTATAAATACTTTTAAATATCAAATTATGTATCCAAATTTAGTAACTAAGAATGAATAATGTACAAAAAAACTTAAATAAGGGTAAAAATTTGTATGTGTAAAGGTTTGTACAAACTAGAAAATCATTTAATATCCAATTTGACTGCTTCAGCATTCAGTAGTATAGTAGATTTCCAATGCATCTTACCTGTAAAAAGGTAAAAAAACCACAATTAGTATAAAAATTTGTACAAAACAAAAATATGCGTGTACATACAAACTAAAATAATAAATAGAATAATAGAAAATCTAAACAGAATAAGCGCATCGTATACCTAACATACTAAAATGCATAAAGTTAAATTGAAATGGATGATAACATTTTGGTATTAGTAAGTTATATTCAATTGTCATTGTGAATAAAAAATTAAACAGATTTTTTAAAAATACATCGAAACCCATTTTGTTTAAATAATTAACTTATAATCTATTATTTTTGTAATCGTAATCTCTATTATTACCACTTTTTCAATGAGAAATGAAATTTACTTTAAAATATTTTACACAATCACAACATCAGAACATTTCAGATTAAATTTTATTGGAACTCAAATAAGCAATGGTATTCTCAAAAAGAAGCGGCTACTGTAGTATACAAAATTAAATCTAAGTACTACTATTTACACCATGAAATAGATTTAAATAGAAATAGCATTTAAATAAAGATCAACTCTACCAAAAGACATTAGAATTAATAAAAATAATGCAATTGTTAGTATTTTTTTAACTACATACAAAATATAACGTAACATTACTTGAATCAAATTATAATTTAAAACTAGTGCACTCAATATACATCAGTTACGACATAACCGTTGTGCAATTTAAACTCTTCAATATTCTATTGAATAGAATTCCAATAATTGGTATTTTCCAATAAACTTTACTAGATATTCGAAACAGAACTTTCGGTCGATTTAATCAAGAAAAAGAATATTATTCGGTTTAGAATCGATTCAAAATACTCCAGAAAGTACTAAATATATTGTGATATTATTCAAAATACAGTAGAAGTGAATAAATATAAGACATTTAATTTAAAACAATTTCTAGTATTTCCATTTTCATTATGATTCAATCTATTATTATTTAAAGTGTATAAAGGCGCCAACTGTTGTATTTTCTATTTACACAAATGGTATTTGTAAAATTCTTAATCTTACTAAACATCAAAACCTAAAAAAATGTAGTAATTTTCTTTTAAAAAATTATTTTTAAGTGATTTATTACTAAATAATATTAAATGTTTGAAATTAGTTAAGAATTTAAATTCCAAACTTTCGCAATGAAAATAAGTTTACACTTCGGTTGATTAAATTTCTCAGGAAAAATAATGGGAATATTTCTTATGATGTCACGCTCTCCGAACTGCGATTTCATTGGTTGTTTTGTTTTCTTTGACAAAGTGTTGAAACAAGCCCATTACAAATATTTTTTACGCAGAAATAATTAATTGATTATTTTACAAATAAAGTTCAAATTATTAAAAAATTATAATTATTATTATGCTATTTTCAAAAAATGCAAAGAACAAACAAAATTAGACGTATCAAATGAAAAATATTTTGAGGAAATTCTTTATCGTATTTACTTTGAAAGCAATCATTCTTTAAAGCAAACAAAACACATTTAAATGTCAGCAATTGAAATAATCAAACTTGACAAAATACAAGACAAATAATTGAAATTTTTAAATTTAAACTGACAAAGAACAGGTTTAAAAGCGAAATTCAATTTACAACTGCGCATTTTTAAAAAGGTATTCTTCCGCTAGACCGCTCTGAAAAAAATCGCCAAGATTTTACCGCCAGTAAAGTATCTGTCAGGGTTCGTGACGAAAGGGTCAGAATACGAGAAGTTAAACAAATAAAGATTTGTTAAATTTTTTACCTGTTTTATAACCCTTTAATGGCCCGCTGGATCGCGGGTCTCCAAACCAAAGAGCCTCAGTGTTAATACAATGGAGAGAGAAAAAAAAATTATCAGCCACATTTCTCCGGCTGCATTGAATATTTTTACAAACGGATTTTTTTATGTGATAAATGTATCTGAATTACAGGTCCCGACAATCCCACTTTTTTAATTGGTTAGAATTTTTAACTTTTTTTTTAAATTTCCAATAAGTAATTTGACACAAAATATTCGGAGCAATTTCAAAAAGTGGGATTATAGAGACCTGTAAATTATCTACATTTATCATTTAAAAAAAAACCGTTTGTAAAAATATTCCATACAGCCGGAGAAATGTGGCTTAATTTTTTTTCCTTATTATGATTGGATTAACACTGAGGCATTTTAGTTTGGAGACCCGCTGTCCATGTGGAAGTGAATGTGTTAAGGGGGGCTCATGCCCCCTTAACACATTCACTTGTATCTCAAACAATTACAAATTGTAGCTAAGCAACTGGCACCTAAATAACCTAAATTTCATTTGAAATTTCGGACAGTATATCACAGAATTTAATATAATAAGAACAATTTAACCAAATTCATTAGGGCTGTTTTAGATTTTGTTGACAATATTAATTTTCAACAATTTTAAATTAGTAATAAATATTAGTTTCGTTAACAAATTAATGTTAAAATTATTTGTTTAACAATAAAAATAAGATTTCGAAACGTAACATTTTCAACAATTATTAGAATTATTTTCTGTAATGTATAAAAGAACATTTTTTATTCAAACTCTACATATTAAGATAATAGAATCATAAATTTATATAAAATTTAGTTTTAATTTTTTTTTGTTTTTCTGCTTTATACTTTTCTAGAAAACAATAATAAATAAGATATTTAATTCGAAAGTAAAAACATATTTAAATTAAAATTACTGTAATACACCTACTTTATATTTATTTTTTTTTAATTCAGTTTAACTTTTTATATTTTAAAGAATGTGTTTGAGATTAAATTTAATTGTGTTTTAAAAGACAACAAGTAAGAGCATACACTTCCAAAAAAAGAACTTTTATTCTAACTTTCACCAGAACAAAAAACGATCTCGCTACTTTCACCGTTACTTTGCATTAAAAAAAAGTCGTCTGCTACAAACCTGTTCACGTAATATCGTTTGGCATTTTGCCTTCGAATACATTCTAACTATCAACCGGGAAAAAGAACTAGAGAATGCAAATAAACAACTAAGTTTCGAGACTGAAGGAAAGTAAGAGCGTGGTTTTTTGAAGGATAAGGTTTTATCACTGTATCCTTAACTTTTAGAAGTAACTGAGGAATGTAAACAATTAAGTTAATTGTCGAAGAAAGTATTTGTATTTCGAGTGCATAATATATTATTAATAATTTTCTGAATGAATCATAAAAGTTTAAAATGGACTTGTTTCACGTCATGAATGGCAACAACTCCAGCGGTCTTGTTTTCATTTTTTGTCTGGAATTACTTTTTTTTGGGTATTCGAAAATGAGTTTTCTAAGAATATTTTACTTATTATTTTTTTTAATTCCAACTTCTAGCTGTGCTGTTGGTTGTTCAAATCATTTGTTAAAGAAAGCTTGCATAGAAAAAAAAGTTTCGATTCATCTATGCCGGTCATTTTTAGAATGAAACTGAAACAACCAATGAAATCGCAGAATGTGGAAAAATGAAAACAAATGCGTTACATCATTTGAAACATTTCTATTGTCGAAAAACGTATTTTTATTAATCATTTCCTGTCTGAATAATAAAAGTTGAAAATTGAAGAGTTAGCATTCGAAAAATATTTTGTAAACAAGAAGGTTTCTTAAACTGCATTTGGAAACAAGAGAGAAGGTTTAAAGGTATTTTTAGAAGGATTCAATGGGCCACATAAAATCAGGCATGGTTGCAGATGGTTTTTAAACATTTGAATGCAACTTTCTATATTTTTAATGTCAATACCGTGTATTTGGAATTCAAATTTAGTTAATAATACTGAAAGAAAGTATTTGAACATATAGTACATAACAGTGATGTTAGATAAACAAAAATAATTGTATAAAAAATTTTATTCGGAAGAGGTGAAGGTATTTTTTATACCCAAAAGTTTTCTTAAAATTTAAATACGTCTTGTGTGTATCGAAATGTCTCAGGGTTTTTTGGCAATGGGCTTCATAATTTTAAACCACCGTTTTCTAAAAGCAATAAACTTTATGAGTGTTTTTGTGGTTTGTTTTCAAAGCTAAATAATATTTTAGTATATTTTTATGGGAAAACAAAAGAAAACAGGGAATTAAAATTCAAGGCCAGCTGACAAAAAGCCCTTGGAAAAATCTAGCAAAATTGTGACTAAAATTATACGCTTGAATTAAATTGCAAGGCGTAAGTGGCTGTGGTAAAGCTTAGTTTGGTAGCTAGAAAGAGGCAGTCGGAAACGTTCAACCAACGAACGACAAGTCGAATGAAAATGTTTCAGATGATGTAACGCTCTTGTTTTCCCTTTTCTAAGTAATGCGATTTCATGGGTTGCTTCGGTTTCGCTCTCAAAAGGGGCCGATATAGACGAAAAGAAACTTTTCTTTCTATGCAAGCTTTCTTTAACAAATGTTTTGAACAGCCAACTGCACAGCAAGAAGTTTTCATTAAAAAAAATTTAATAAATAAAATATTTTTAGAAAACTCATTTTTGAATATCAAAACAAAAGTAATTCCAGACAACAAGTGAAAACAAATCGTTGGAGCTGTTGCTATTTACGATGTGAAACAACCCCATAGGTAACTGATAAATTAACTCTCCAAAGCCAAATCAAACGAAAAGAAAATCATAAACGCATAAAAAAACCAAACAAACACAATTTCAAAAAAAAATAATAAATACAAAATTTACCGCGGAACAATTACAATTTAAAAGGAAAACCGAAACCGAAAAAAAAAAAAGCGGCGAGCCAAGGAACTCTGATGGCGGCCTTGTAGCGGAGCAATGAGATCACGATTGGAACACTCAAGGACGTACGAAAGAACAGTTATTCGATGCTTTGTTGTGGTTGCATTTTTGCGTGGAGGAAAAAAGGTAAATAAGTTTGGCAGCTTTGTGATGTTTTATTTGGCCCAGAATGTTACGCTATTTTGTATTGGGAATATTATTAAATATGATTTGGTGTTGTTTGTAGTATTTTGGTAAAAATATTTTTAATTATTACTATAATTTTGTTACGACATCACATTATTTTTATTGCATAATAGTTTAAAATACTGACCAAATGTAATTTATTTTACCATCTGAGGGATACAGACGTATAAACCCCGTCAGGTCTCTCAGCAAAAATTTATTAATTTTATAATTCCACTAAATTTTAAAATTTGAAGTATGGAGGAGTCATTTATTATCATCTGCTATAGCAATATAATTTTTTAAAAATAAAAATAGATAGTTAAATTTTTGGTAAAAAATTAAATATTAATATCATGCAGTGAAAACAAGTTTACACTTGAGTCGATATGCTTATCACTCAGAGAAATATTATTCTTTGAACTTATTTGAATCCAACCTGACAACAAATTGCATATTAGAACAAGAAAAAATATTTATTTATGCAACTAGTGTGAAAAGTAAGTCTTTTTTAAACGAGTTGAATAAATTCACGAGTAAAAATAAAAATGTGACTCGTGAAATAAATTCACGAGTTTAAAAAAGGCTATTTTAAACGTGTTGTCATACACTATTTTTTATAATTACGTGCAAAAAAAGTATTTATTAAATTGGCATTTATTGATTGGCTTATTAATTATTTTATTATCACGTTCAAGTGATTTGAAGGTGATTATTTATATTAACGATTATTTTAAAATCACGTGCAAAAAGTATTTCTTAGATTGGCATTGGAAATAAGACGCCAAATAAAGAATTTTACACCAATTACAAGCCGCCGAATACATTATCCCGCTCAAATAAATAATTTTACACAAATCAGATGCTCTTATTTACTTTGTCGCACTAGTGCGTAAAAGTAACTTTGAAACACGATTTCGTTAAAAGCATCACTTTTGCCACGATTATTGATTCGAAAAAGATAATTTTTTTGCATGATATTATAAAAATATAAATATGACAAATATAAAAACGATTAGAACTTTTACCACATGAAAAGTACTAAGTACACGTGCAACGGCACACGACCACTCAATTACATCGGACTTTGGAATGACGCAATTTCTTTAAAAAATGACCCAAATAAACACATCTACAGCGAAGCATCCCGATACCCTAATTCGTTATCTTAAGACAATGACATAAATGAAATATTTTACTGCTATTTTCACTTACCTTACTTGCAATGGTATTTAAAAACAAATTCTAAAAAATAACATGTATTTTATGGAGAGGCTATACACCAAAGTGCCTCAGTGTTCATCCAATGTAGATTTTCTAAGCCACATTTCTCCGGCTGTATTAAATATTTTTACGAACAGGTTTTTTTAATGATAAATGTAGATAACTTACAGGTCGCTATGTAATACCCCTTTTTTGAAACTGTTCCGAATATTTTGCGTAAAATTATTTATTGAAATTAAAAAAGAATATTCTAGACAATTTCAAAAAGTGGGATTGTCGGGACCTGCATGTCAGCTACATTTATCATATAAAAAAACCCGTTTGTAAAAATATTCAATACAGCCGGAGAAATGTGGCTTAGAAAATCTCCATTGGATTAACACTGAGGCACTTTGGTTTGGAAACCCGCGGTCCAGCTGGCGTATTCCCCTTCTAATGTGTTTTGCAAAATCCGTAAAGTTAGAGCAAATAAGCAGCATTATTTCATCGTAAAAGAGTTAAAATAAGAACAGCTTAACCCATTAACGACGTTTTTGTGAACACCATTAACACCTTCATTTCCGTATAAAAATGTTAGGTTTTTAAGTTTTTTGAATTCGTTCTTCGTATAACTTATTTAGTCCCTATATAAATTATTCAGGACAATGGTCTTCATTTGTCTTATATTTTGTTTACTTAAATAAACATTAGCTGAAGGTTCATTTTCGTGTAGCAAATTGTCTTGCTAACCGGTCGCTACTCTAGCTAATCGAGGGCTATTGGTGGTGGGCGTCACAATTTTGAACCACAGTCTAGTGACGAGCCGACACTTGAGTAGGCATCCAACGCAAACTTGAATGACGCGATCGTACGTGGCGTCAGAACTTCGGAGCATATTCAACGTGCATTCAATCTACACGAGGTATTATTCGTCGGACATTTTTTTGGCTGCAAGGGCCTTCGGTAGTTATTTTGGCGATGCCCGGACCCGAATTTGAAGTTTTCTAGAAAAACTATATGTTAATAAAACGCAAATAACTCTTTGGCACGAAACTTTCGAAAACTATCATGTGAATCATTTTTAAAGGATAAATCTTTTTTTGAGAGAGAATAATTAATAACAATCGTACTTTTTTATTCTGCCACTTAGCATCTCTATCTTCTTTTTCCGAAATGTTTTGTGTCGATGTCACTTTGTAAGATAAATTCGATAATCAGGAAACAAGAAGAAAATGGAAATCAATAATACTTATTGGCGTTCTGCCACAGTTAGTGTTTTCCCTATCTGAATAGAAACGGTAGTCGATGATTATGTAACGCAAAATAACACAACAAAGTGTGTATTTGTAAAAAAAAAATATTTATTTCGTTAGATTCATTCTATTGTGTTTTGTTTTTATTTTATGTTTAGAAAACAATCAATATACACTGTTAAAAAGTTTGGTGCAGGATTGAGAACTAAAAATAAAATAAAAATCGTCCATTTAAATGAATACCAGGTCTTAGTATAATGTACACTGTTCAAAAGTTTGGTGCAGGATTTAGAACTAAAATAAACCCGTCCATTTAAATAAATACCAAGTCTTAGTATAATGTACACAGTTAAAAAATTTGGTGCAGGATTGCACCAGAATTCTGGAACATTCTAGCTGCCACCACTATTTGGAGCGTTGATTCACCACTTTTGCGGTGTATCAAAGTAATGGTTTTTCTACAAAATTGGTGAATTTACGATCCAAATAGTGGTGGCAGCTAGAAAGCTCCAGGATTCAGGTGTAATTTGAGCCAATTTTCTTTAAATGAACGTTTTGTTTATTGTGCTGTCACTGCAAAATTTATTTTACATTTCAAGAACTGAAATGATTCGATAGAAGACCAGCAGTTTACGCGCCTACGGCAGATAAAGTGTCGGTATTTTAAACGTCCATTGTCAGTATCCTTAGGGCTTCAATAACTTCCTCTTCTATGTATTGATAAAAAAAGGTTTTTCAACTTGTCAATAAATATCGAAAAACGGCGGAAAGACCCTAAGGATAGGAACGACAGATACGTTAAGTTTTTTTGGGGGAAAGTATCAAACATGCAAGTTTAAAAAAAATTGATTTATGACAATGTGTGATATTTTTTTTAGATTTTCCAAAAACTTTGAATGATAAAGTATTGAATTATTTTTGGAGAAATAAGGTAGGGTTACATTGAGGTTGAGGGGAGAGATAGAGGGGGGTCAATGTCTACCACCCCTTACAATGGATCAAAGATATCGAACAAAAATATTCAAAATTTGGCAGTACTATAGTAAAAACCCCGTCATAAGATATTTTTAAACTAAATAAACTTAACTTTATTTAATTGATCAAAATATGTATTTAAAAAAAAGAAGAAAAGTTAAAAAAATAATAAGTGTGATAACTTTATTGGATTGTCCAAGTGTATGAAACGAAATAATATCTGTCATTTAGAATCAATATGATGTCATAAGGTATAATCTCCTAGTCTTTCGTCAACGTTTTATTCATAAGTAATAAAAAACTTACATAAAAATATCTATAACAAAATAATAATATTTAAATTAATTTTTTACCTAAAATAAATTTTTAGGTAAAAAATAAAAATAAATAACAATAATACATTATTATAAAGAAATTTATATTTATAAGTAAAAACTAAAAACAGTATTAATAATTTTAAAATTAAAATAGTATTAATATGTAGTACTTATAAGAAAATAATAAAAATGTATATATTATTATTGGAAGTATATTTATATTTATAAGTAAAAAAATAAAATAGTATTAATACTTATTGAAGAAAATAGCATTAATATTTATTAAATAAAAATACTATTAATAGTATTTATAAATAAAATTAAAAATTAAAAAAATTATAAGTAAATTTATATTTATACAAAATGATAAATATAGTAATAATGATTATAAAATAAAAATAGTATTAATAATTATTTAAAATAAAAATAATATTAATAATTATAAAATAAGCGTAGTATTATTAATTATAAAATAAAAATGGTATTAATAATTGTAAAATAAAAATAGTATCAATTGTATTTATAAGTAAAAAACATTACTATTATTATTAAAATTATTATTTACTATATTGTTGTTTAACTTATAATTATTTAAGTTATAACAACGTAATATTATCAATGTTATGTACCTAAGCGAGGCTCACACCCTAAGGTTTTCCCCACCCTTTTGAACAGGTTAAAGACGCAAACGGATGATTCAATATAGGTGTGAACGGATTGCTTTCCCATCAGAATTTATCCTTCATTTGTGAAGGTTGTTCTTGTTGTTTAATTAACTTGCCGGTTGTGGCAACGGGTTCTGATCGGTTGGAATAAAAATAATTCGAATGTGGGATAGAGTTGAACTATTGATTAAGGGCGAATAAGACCAAATGACCGCGGGTCTCCAAACCAATGGTAATACAATGGGGGGAAAATGATGTTCTAATGCCACATTTCTCCGGTTGTATTGAATATTTTTACAAACGGTTTTTTATATGATAAATGTAGCTGGCTTTCAGGTCTCTATAATCCCACTTTTTTTTAATATTTTTTTCATAATAACATATTCGAACCGTTCGTACACATATTCGAACCGTATTCGTTGAACATATTCGAACGAATTTCAAAAAGTGGGATTATAGAGACCTGTAAGTCAGCTACATTTATCATATAGAAAATTAGTTAGTAAAAATATTCAATACAGCCGGAGAAATGTGATTTCGACCATTTTATTTTCCATTGTATTAATACAGAGGCACTTTGATTTGGAGACTAATTCGGTCTCATTAGCCGTTCAATTGTTTTTATAACTAAAGTTTATTTAACCTTAACTGAAAACCTCAGATTGTGAGTCAAAGTTAGTTTAGTTATCCAAGCGTAAAAAAAATAGTTTTTCTTCTGTAAATAATACGTCATTTCTTCCATGGCAACGAAGAACAAAAACATTCTCTTTTCGACATTAATTGCTCGGTGTTTCTTCATTTAATGTTGCTCATACCAATTGAAATATAAATGTACAAACTAAGAGTTTAATTTGATGTCGTTAGTATTTCTTCAAATAAAAAATATCACGTTTCAGTCAAAAGTTACACGCGTCTTTCTATAATCCTAAATATGAAGCTCTGATCTTTGCTCTATATTAAAAAATAAGTTTCTATTCTTTTTAAACAAATTATTGTTTTCCAAAGAAAATGATTGTATTGAAAGTATTTTTTCTTTTATGGTTGAAAAAAAGTACTTGGGAAATAATTCAAACTGATCAATGGCAAAATTTCTGTGCAATATTCTATTAGAAATATTATATTTCCAAATTTTTGTAACGATTTTTTTGAATTACACTCGAAGTATTTTTACAAATAACATATAGAAGGATATTTATTGCGCCAAATTTAAACTCGACAATTCAGCTATCATTACAAATTAAAGTATAACAAAGAGATGCCAAAATTGTGTTAAATTGGTGAAAATCAGGCAAATGTAACACAATCCATTAATAAAAACTTCAAACATCAGACATATTTTCTAAAAGGGGGTTTCGTGTATTTCTTCTCTCCTCTTACTAGTGCAAATGATTTGCCTTTCAATATATCTTCAATTACGTCCTCAACTTCCTTCGAAGCAGTCTCATGCAGCAGAAAGTTATCCAACAAAACCTGGTCCGAGGGCAAATAGCGCGCCAAAGATGTCGCCATTTCGCGTAACAGTTCAGCGTTCTTGTGCTTTAAGACCGGCCTGAACACCAGCAAGCACTCTGTGGCGGGGTTCGCCAAGACGCGATTTCTGCCAAAGTCTTCGCCAACCCCGAAAAAGAAACCTCGTTGGACGTTACAAAACTGCAAGTGTTTTGACTTGGAGACATGTTGATGTCTCTCACCATCTTGGCAAATGAGAGACTGCAATAAGTCATTCTCCTTGGCGACGTTTAGGTGTTGGACAGCCCTTAACCGCGTTTGAGATGAGTCTTGGTTATAAGACACTTTCCTGACCAACGTGCAGTCACCGGCCACTACAAACCAAGACCACTTTGGCCTTGCACCATCATCGCCGTTGTAGACTTCAACTGTCTCCAGGTAACACCGCAACTTCGAGAAGATTTCAAGAGCGTTTAGTTCCTCACTCGACCAACCAAACTTCTGAAAAACTTTACAAGATCTCAAAGATTGCTTCAGGCGCATGTGTTCTACTTCAAGTTCTTCCTTAACAATCCCAAAATCGTCTGCATTCAGCATCAGAACTTCTGAATACCCGACGGCATAAACATCGACTGTTGATCGTCTTTTATCTAAAAGATCGTGATGACCAAAATAATCGCCAGATCTCAAGACCATCTCTGGCCAGTAAGTTTCTACAAGACCTAGATGGAACACATTGTATCTCAAACATACAACACCAGACAAAAGTACAAACATGTTTGTCACTGTTTTGCCTTGCTCAAGAAGATATTCTTTGTCCTTGAAAGATCCGTATGTCATTTTCTTACAAAGTTTCTTCTTGTTGTTGTTTGAGAAGCTTTGGAAGAATTCTAACTTGTCCAGTTCGATCAAAATGTTCTTACTGTTTCTGTCCATGGATGGTAGAGAAAAGAATTCTTTAGTTTCGGGAGATATGAATTCATATTCAAATGGAATGCTTTCATAAAGTTCATCATCCAAATCCAATGTCAAATCTGTATATTCGCTCTTGGAAATGCCCTTATTTGCATAATTCTGGGATTCCATTGTCTTCGCAATAAATTATATTTAAAATTTTAAGTTCTATGTGTGGATATATTACATTTTAGGTTTGAATATGGACAGGAAAAATTTTAAATAACAAAAGCAAGCGCGTATGTGTTTTGAATTATCGCTATATTATTGCTGCAATATAAGCACACCTATAATATGGGTTTTGTTTATGAAATTTGAATTAAAACAACACGCGATATTTTAAAACCCACAATGTGTAATGGGAATGTTTCTTTTAATGTAACGCTCTTGTTTTCATTTTTCTCCTTTCACTGTCAATGATTCTCATTTCTATGTATATCTCAAATATTAAATTGTTGAAAAAAAAAATGAAGTCGACCTGTTTATGCCATAGATTTTTTTTAAAAATAGGTGTTTCATTCTATTTAAGCTTTCAAAAAACCTTCCACATACATTGGTATTGCCAACTAACCAAACCAAACAACCCAACAACTTGTATGCAAACTAAAGCAAACAGGTCACGAATATAAGTTACAATTTACTACTTTAGAATCATTCCAAGAAGTGGTTTGTCGTTAATTACCCTGGCGCACAGAATCAGAAGAAACAAAGAATTAAAAAAAAATAACCGCAAACGAGCATCCAGATAATGAAGCTATTTTCTTGTTACCAGTTCCCTAGGAAGCGTGTCAGTGGTGTTGTTGTCATGGTTACCACTTCTGTTTGCGTTACTATTTCTCTTCCGGGTTTTTCGTCTGTTATATTCTTTTTTTTTTACAAACGTATTCTGCGGGTTCCAAAATTAGAAATTGGGGACATCGGCTTCGTTTTCTACCTACGTAGAGTCGGAGTTTTGTAATTTCTGTGTGTGTGTTATAAAATGGTGATGTAATTTGTGTTCAATTGTTGCCAACAGTTGTGTAGATTTCAATACATTGATGAACAACAACTGGTCAAAGGTGAATCAATGATGGTTCATTTTCCCACAGCCCACAATGAATATCTAAAATTCTTTTTTATATCACTGACTCACTTTAAGTATACGCAGGTACACAGTTCCACCTATTTATAACTCTATCACTAAAAATATAGTGCCTTCTTATCTTCCGTTTAAAGTGTGACTTGTTCAATTTGAGCCAAAAAAGTCTCTTGTTCTATTCTATATTACAATCCCATTGACTCACTTTTAGAATATACAATATAGCTGGTAAACGGTCCCACCTATTTACAACTCGTTATAAAAATATAAGATGTTTCTAAACTTAAATTTAGCAAAATCTTACATGATAGTATTTATCGTGGTTTTCTGCCTAAACCATATTTCAAATTGTTGGAGCGTTAAAAAAACTATTTAAAATTCACATTCACCAAAAAAGAAATTAAATAAAAAAAATACGAATTTTGAAAATATCTCACGAGAGATTACGAAAAGGAGGTGGGGTCGAGCCAAATATCATGAAATCTCACCTAGGGGAGGGTTGTCAAAATATCGTCAAAATTGCATCACGTGATTAATGGACATCCCCTTTTAACTTTTTGCAGAAACTATGTGTGTCGGAACATCTCAGTTGTATGAGCGTTGGACTAATGATCTTAGGTCCGTGGTTCGAACCCAAATACGGCAGTTTATGAATCCTAGGTGGTACTCTGTTGTCAGTACCCCCGCCTGTCACTAGGGTTCGATTTCCCACCAGTTGAGGCAGATCTTGGTTTGGTTTACAACTTGTCTGCTTAAAAATCAGCTTTTGCGTAAAAATTACAAATTGTTCACATAAAAAAAAACAGAGCCGACTGCGCATCTGAGTGGTCAGGGAGCTGGTCAGGCAGTCAGAAAGCCCCGAGTTCAAATCCCGGCATGGGCATGGATATTTGTGTTGTGTGTGTGTCTGTATTTGTCCTGAGTACATTGCGACAAACGTGCTCTTTAAATCTGTAGATTCGAAAATCCCGAACAAGCGCACGGTGCCACTAGCGCATGTTCGGGACGCATGGGGTGCCACTAGTTTGCTTTGGGCGGCCGCTCAGGTGTCTACCTCGTCACTTGACCAGGTTCTAAACTACGAGGTGCAATTGGTTGCGTTAAGCTCATCATGAAGGCTAGAAGTAGACAGCCTAACCTAAAACATATTATTTCTCCAAATTATACAGTATTTTTCTGGCACACCAGCTGACAGTTTTTTTTCTGTAAAAACAACAAACTTTTTGACAGTGTGGTGGTAGTGAAAATAGGCTAAAACATATACATATCAAACCATGCGTGCTAAACAAATATACCGCGAATTTCATCATTGGACCAAATACATAAGTTAGTTGACATCACTTCAGTTCGAAGAAGACGCACAAATAAATTATCTGACGATTCTTGTCCCCCATTGTATCTGGCAACGTATTTCCATAAGTTTACCAATATTTCCCGCATGTTTTTTTTATGTCACTATTGTGGTTGGACAAAATATGGAGAAAAAAAATCTAGGACAAATTATCGACCTCAATTGTTATCGACTAATTACTCAAAAGATGGTGGCATCACCTTCCGCTTGTATAACCGATTACGCGTTCAGGATGTTAAAAATAGAATTCTTAATGGGAATGTTTCAGATGATGTAACGCTCTTGTTTTCATTTGTATGCGTACTACGCTTTCGTTGGTTTCTTCGGTTCCACGTACTGCGATTTCATTGGTTGCTTCGGTTTTACTCTCAAAATGCCCGAAATAGACGAAAAGAAACTTTTCTTTCTATGCAATCTTTCTTTAACAAATGTTTTAAACAACCAACAGTACAGAAAGAAGTTGGATTTTAACAAATTCAATAAGTAAAATATTCATAGAAAAGTTATTTTCGAATACCAAACAAAAGTAATTCAAGACAACAAATGAAAACAAGACCGTTGGAGTTGCTGCCATCCACGTGAAACCACCCCATTATCGACCTCAATTTTTATCGACTAATTACTCAAAAGATGGTGCATCACCTTCCGCTTGGATAAGGGATTACCCGTTCTGGACTTTAAAAATAGAATTCTGAATTACAGGGAAATGCTTTGGTTTTTGTTTAGCATCAGTTAACAATGGTGAGTAATATAATCGGAAAATAATTTAAATAGATCTATCTTACTTTTTTAAACTTGAGAACACTTACGCACGGAAAAAAAGTTTACTAAGTTCTGTCGTTGGTCAGTCCCATAGAGCTAATGCATTAGTTCTAAAACCCCTACTTCTACGAGAGTATTGCTTTTGCCATGCAAGCCTTTTTTTTTCACTAGGTATGAGAATCGACATAAATCAAAATAAAAAAAAATTGAAAGACAAATAGCATCCGGTTATTTGATATTAAATGATATAGTTTAAAAATAGTGACCCCCTCTTTTTAGAATATTTTGGGTAATTAAAAGTTAAAATTAATTATTAAATAACCATTGATATTTTCTTTGCAAATTTGTTAAATTTTGCTGTTGTATCGATTCTCAAGCCTGGTGGCAAAAATACTTCCACGGCAAAGCAATACTTTAGCATAGGTAGAGATTTAAAAACTAATGCATTAACTCTATGGGACTGACTATATCGTTTAACCATAATTTAAAATAATATGAACAAGAATAAAGAAAGTTATAAGAATAATAGAAATAAATTTGATATAGTTAAGATTAGGAATTGCATTCAAAATCATTATTATATGAGCAAAACTTTTCCATAAGGAACATCAATTAACTTTTGGCCACACATTTCTGGTGGTGAAGTAGGATTTTTTTTTTTTTGTAATCATGTTATGTTTGTGAAAAATTACGGTATTCAGAAAATTAATTCTACTAAAGTTTGACTCTGATTCCATAATTGGCAAATTTGTCGAAGTGTAAACTTGTTTTCACTTCTTGGGATTAAAATTTTTAACTGGAAATTTAATTTCTTTACATTTTTTAAAAAAAAATTATGCTTCTGTTTTAGATGGTTATAAATTATTTCTCCATTAAAACAATTATAAAGTTTACACAGTTTTAAAAAATATGTGTGTTGTTGGAAAACCTGGCAGTCAGGAGACGGGTTTAAAACAACCGTATAGTTACGGTTATATACGGTTATAACCAACCCCTTTAGTTTAATCCAATAGGGATCAGCTTTTTTTTTTTTACAAAAGTCGCGTTTATGGGGTTGTTTCACGTCGTGAGTGGCAACTACCCCAGCAGTCTTGATTTCATTTGTTGTCTGGAATTACTTTTGTTTTGGTATTCGAAAATGAGTTTTCTAAGAATAATTTACTTATTAAAATTTTAAAATACCGAATTCTTGCTGTGCTGTTGGTTGTTGAAATCATTTATTGAAGAAATCTTACAAAAAAAGGAACGTTTCTTTTCCATCTATGACTGTTATTTTGAGTGAACAACCAAGGAAATCTCAGGACATGAAAACAAGAGCATTACATCATCTAAAACAGTCCCATAGTGATCAGACATTGTTTCAAAAGTCGCGTTTTAATTTCAAAAAGTGCGCTTTCCAGCCAAATGCGGCGCACCTTCAGTCCAAGGCCGGAGGAGCGGGTTTGGACGAGAAACCGTTTGAAGAAGGAAAACTCGCACATTGCGGATAATAAAGTTATTTCCCCCGGCGTAACTGACTCTCTTCTGCAAGAGTAGGAAGCATGCAATAGAAAAAAATTTACACAGAATCTCCGACTTCCCTTGATGTGTTAAAGAAAAGAACGTGAAGACCCTTTTCACCCAGGGCCTGTTCTAGGAAATCTCAGACTATAGGCACAACCTAGTTTGGGGGCCCCTTTACGGAAAATGTTATGTATGATTTCTAGTAATGATGGTGCTATATGACCTATGTATCACATTTTTGATACAATTTTATAGGCTTCCTTATAAACATCGATAAAAAAAAATCACGTTAGGTCAATTTTTCAGTCAAAATAGAGCAAAAAACAAAGTGGAGTATCAGAATTTTTTTTAGTTTACTGATATTTTGCGGATTTACAGCATTTAGCATAATAGAAACTGAAATTTAGGGGCCCTTAAAATCTGGGGGCCTTAGGCCCGGGCCTTATGGAAGAACAAGCCCTGTTTTCACCTGTTACTTAACAATAGTTATTTATGATGGAGAGCCCAGTTGGTAAGGCGTTAGATGCGAAAGGTCCCAGGTTCGGAGCCCAAATAACTAACGACCTATTAACGGCTTGTGCAGCCAAATAGTCCGACGAATAATACTCTGTGTAGAGGAAGTGTACTTTAGATATGCTCCCAAGTGTCGACACTGCGTACGATGTCACTCCTAAAAGTTGCGTTGGGTGCCCACTCAGGTGTCGGTTCGTCACTTGACTGCTGTTATAAATTTCGACGCCCGTCGTCAATAGCCTTCTTTAGTGCGACGCTAATTCTACTCAACCAACATGTAAGATATAAATAAACTTAATTAAAATCGAAAAAACCATGCAACTTCAATCCCAAACCCGATTTAAACGCTATTCTTTTTTTTATCATAGTAAAAAAAGTTTTTTTTTATTTAACTGTAACTTATAAAGTTTATTTTTTATCATAAAAAAAGTAAAAAATATATCATTCTAAAAGTACCGTCAAATGGGGTAACTTTGGCCCAATCTTTTCAAGCTAATATTTTCTCATAAAATACCCTCTTTAAATATATGCTTGCATTTATCAATTAGTGGCAACTCTGCCTTGACCTATGAGTAAAACAAGTAGGTTTGTTACAGAATCTGTCACTTAAACCGCTTCCACACAAACATTTGTGCTCAACAGGAAACAAACTATTTATACACCACAGAAAGAAATTCGCCAAACAGGGCCCTTTAGCTAGTTCTAATTCAATTCAAACTTTTAAACGCCAAAATTAATTATTTTCATTAATCTTCTTTCTAGAATAAATAATTAGACTTTGCCGTTTGCAAAATTTGTTTGAAGTTCGAAGAATAATGATGTAATTTTTTTAATAAATATCTTTGAGTCGCCACAATTTCCCATTTACATTTCTTTCGAAAATTCAGTTATTATTTATCGTTTGTTAAATTAATTTACAGTTCGAAAAATATATAATTTGTAAAATTGATGCTTTAAAAATAAAAGCGAAACTTTGCACATTTTTTATGCAAAGTTAGAATTCTCTATGCATCTTTCTTCATACATATATAATGTAGCTACCATCAAACGAACTCGATTGTGATATTACAACTGTCCAAACTGAATTAGATCACATAAATACATTTTCTTTCAAAAGTTTTTATTTTTATGTTAAATAAAGTTTCTCGTACGTTTAACGAAATGGCAACAGTGAAAATATTGAATAAAAATGGAATTTGCATGTTATTTCAATGTAGATTAAATTTTTCGTTATTTAAACTTTAAATGAACTTCTTATTTAAATTTTTTAATGAAATTTGGAATGTAGCCTAGTCTGAATTTTTGCTTCAAAATGACGTATCCCACTTGTTTGTGCGACTTGCGGTTCGTTCTGTGAAAGTGGGTGACAGACGGACAGACGGACGGACTGAAATAATACCTTCCACTTTTTACGTTATAAACGTAGTGTGGAAGCTAAAATATTCAAGAAGTCAGAATATTCAGACATTTAAAATAAGAACTTGGCTTTTTTTAAGCTTGGGCCACAATTACCCTGATTACATTTGATGGACAGTTTCTCATTCCCAACCCAGAAACACAGAAAAACAAAATAAAACATAAACCACTATCAACTCTTCCTTTAAAAAGAACGCGTGAATTCCCCATCCCCTACACACTATCATATTTCCGCTATTTCGTCTGGGCGCGGGGTAAACACAAACACATGGCACGAAAAAGAGTCGCTCCCTTGCAACAACACATGATGGTGGTTATTATTCGGCAGGTCGGTGGATTTGTTAAAAGGAGTTTGGGGGTCAATACTGCCGTGGTAAACAGCAGTATCTACAACAATGAATTTCACCGTTGTTGCAAGCACTCAAACCTTGAAGAAAGTATACTAAAATATTGATTATTTCAGCGCAAAAAAGGTATTTTAAAATTCAAAATCATCAAAACTATCGTAATTTTCCATTCTTCCGTTTTGGATAGAGAAAAAATAATAGTTAAAGGGTTTTTTTTTAACAATTTTTTATGCATATGTTCTTTGGTAACTTTTTAAGTTTTAAGAGTATAGCTGAAAAATGATAAAGATACGGACTTCAAACTTTGAATACGAGTTCCTTTTACACGTAGAGATAAGTACACACGGAAGTAATAACTAAGTTTTTAATAAAAAGAAATACACGTGCAATTACACGTTCCATATTATAGAAAATATACTAAATATTTTACGAACCATATTTTAGATGTTTTTAGGTATCCTATTAATCCAGTATTTCTTTAATAAGTTACAATTTCAACTTCATCTTACCTGTAAAAAAACAATATATTTTAGTACATTAATTAAATTATTAATCAAATATTTAAAAAAAATTATATGGTAGTAAAATTAAAATGTAAGAAAACCTAAATTAATATTAGACATTTTTTTATATATTTGCATAATTATAAATGTATTTATTGGCCAATTATCACCATTATAGATGAAGGCTGTAGTTGCAAAACTCAAACTCTCCGAAGCATAACTAAGATATAGTGCCCTGTCCATTCATTGGCTACTTTTGACGATTGTTAATTCAATTGGACGAAGTCGCCAATAAACGTGTCGGCCCTTATATCTTAGTTTTACTTTAGAGAATGTGAGTTTTGCAACTACTCCCTTCATAAATAGGAAATAACAAGTTGCGTTATCCTAAGTGTACTTTCTTAGAAGAAAACAAATTTGAAAGCATTTCGAATTGTGTCTGCAATATTACTCAACATCACTTAGGATACTAACTAAAACGTGCATTGGATGTGAGAACTATTTTTAACTAAACAGTAATAGTTTGGGGCAAAGCGGTGAAATAGAAAGGTATGAAAAACGTGTTTACACATTGTTTTTGTAGCATTAGTGAGAACATTTTTAGGAAAATAGGTAAAATTCTCGTCTGGATGCTCAAGTAATAATTTCGGCTGTTTTTAAAAGTTACTTTTATTATTGTTGTTATCCCTGCTGCTGTTATTATTATTATTATTTAAATTTTTATTCTTTTCACTATCATCAAACGAAATTTAAAAAATAATGAAATATTATTATATATAATAGATCAGTACATAAAAAAATATTATAAATAATTAAAATAAAAGCTCTAAATATAACGAATAAATTAAAAGTTTTTGATCGTAGCAAACTCCTAGAAAATCGTTTTATTACATATTCGTATATTTCTTTTTTACTTTTTACACCATATTTTGGTTTTCAAAAAATAATATTCGTTCTAAATATTTCGCCTCAAAACTATTATTTTCTCTATTGTTCCATTGACAGGAGCATTGGGTATTCAAAGCAAGAATTTCGCTTCCGAATTCTGCCCAATCTCTGTTTACATTCAAAGAAGAATGCACAAAACTTATAAAAGAACAATCCCATAAAAAGTCTATCTCATTGCTGGATCAAGTCAAACTCTTTTTTTTTTTTGGTTTCGTAATCAAACAGTAGTTTTAACAGGAGTATCTAAACTTTTCAAGTTTGGGGCCGGAATAAAAAATAATTGTACAAAAGCCGTCAAAAGGACGTCAATATGTCTTGATGTAAGCCACAAAAGACTTAAGAAATACTACAATGTGTTTTGATAAAAACCACCAACAGTATGTATAAATCATACAATATTAATGAAAATTGCAGATTAACGTTAAAATGACACTTTATCGTTCTTGAAACCACAAATATATGTTAAAAAAAAAGTCAATATATTTTACAGAAACTTGCTGAAAGTCGGAAAAATGACTTCAATATGTGATTTGATGAAAAACACGCAGACTAAAAAATTTATCAATGAAAATTACAAAATGACGCGACGTACAAATGACGCATGTCATTCTGAAAACCACAAAATGTTGTAAACATACTTGTTTACACATAATTTGTTTTTGTGTCGGAATGAAACTATTTTGAATCCTATTTTAAAGTGAGATTTTAGACATAATAAGGCATCAATTTTGGTAAATTGATCGCATAGAAACCAAATGCAAGTAATGTTTTTATTTTTGTATTTTGTATAAGAATTGTGAAATTTTTACATTTCAATCAAGTTGGATAATTTTTGTTTACAAAATTAAATTAACAAAAAAGTTAATGTTTTTCTGTTATTTTGAAAAAATAAAAAAATATGCAGTCGAAATAGCGAGAAAAAAATTCTTTTTCAGAACAAAAATATTTCTTTCGGTTAAGTGTCCATAGACGGTAGTTTGGAGTCCCATGTTTTATATATAGCACAAAAAACAAAGCATTTCTTAGCTTTATCTGAGCAAATTGTAAATCAATCCAAGTAAAAAGCGAAATTCTCCATCTACGGTGACTGAGCAAGAGGTCATTGAACTTTGTGGCAAGTGAAAACGCTGCGCTGCCGTAGTAGAAAATATTCTACTATGTTGGCTTTTTGTTCCCGACGCCATTTTTTGTATTTTGTTCTTCACTTCTTCTATAATCTGTTATTCGTAATAATCGCTTGCTGTTGTCATTCGCACAATAACGATAAACAAAGTAAATAAATGGATTAGCGAAAAGAATTTTTTTGTTCCAAAAAAGTTTCTTTTGAAAAGAGAATTAAGTTTTCTTTTTAAAGGAATGTTTCTCTGTTGCCAAGTTACGTAAAACAATGGCGTAATAAGGCCCCGGCGACAAAAACAAAAGTTTTAAGTTGGAAGGAATCATTTTTTGTTTGAGTTTAATTTCTAAAGATAAATATTCTATGACGTATTAAATTTGTATTTAATTTAGAAAAAATGCTTTGAGGAGTTAACGTTGTTTGCACTTAACCTAGACATAATTAAAAAAAATTTAGAGAGTAGTTTTTCAATATAATTATAAATTATCTAGAGAATTAACAAAAAAATTACACTTTTTCCCTGCAAGAGGGCTAAAATTTGAAAAAGTTTAAACATGAATTTTTATTGAAAAAATATGTTTCTGAAATAAATAGCTCTGAAAGACTTAATATTTCCATACTTTTAAACTTTAAAATAAATGAGGAAATTGACAAATTAGTGATGTTTTAAAAATGGACAATAGTATGAAATTATGAAAGGACAGTAATTATGAAAACATTATTATTTTTAAAATTAAAAAAAAATACAATAACAATAATTTGTTATGCCACGTTTTTATGTAAAGCGTGAATTTCTAAAATTAAATAGTAGATAAAAAAGTTTTTACATATTTTCATGAAATTGTAAACTTTCATTTATTAATGTTTTACTATCCATGCATAATTCGATAGATAATGCAATTTCAACATATTTTCAAAACAATTTGCCTTTATAATACAAGTTTAACTGGCCGTGATGTTCTTAAATAAAGTTTAAAAAAAAAACATTATCATTTTTTTTCTCACAAAGCGACTCAAATAAAGTGAAGAGAAGATACATTAAATGTTTTCAAGCGATTTAAAGCCTCTCATACCTATAGATACCCCTTTTCAGTCGTAAAATCTCCCTTCTACATTTCGCCCTAAAACATATTTACTTCCTAAAATATCTTATGTCACTTTATTTATAAGTAGACAAGTGATGATATAAATTGATGCGTGTAAATAAAAAAGGGGAACTTTAACAAAATAGTAGCTGTGATTAAGAAAGATTAACTTATATAATTAAAAAAAATATATTTTGAGATAACGAAAAAACCCTTAGGTATTTCTGCATTTAACAGTGAAAAAACTTATATACTAAAACGTATAAATCGTATGCATTTTTATTTAACCAAAGAGAAACTAATTTTCTACTTTTAAATTAATTATAGATTATAAATGGCAAAAAAAATATTTTTTAAAGATGGTAAAATTATTTAATTAGTTTTTCGGTATAAAACTAAAAGAATTTAATTAGAAAGAAATAAAATAGCCTACTTTCTTGTTACTTTGATCACTGAAATTCTTATAGTAAAACAAGAGTAGGTTTGTAACAGTAACTGTCACTTAGAAACGGAGGACCTAGAGAATAAACTCTTATTTAGACAGTCACTTTTACTCTATAAAAAAATTTGATTATTTTTTTTATTTTGAAATTTGTATCATTGATGTGTTTTTTTAAAACTATAGACTATAGAAATACAATGATTTTTTTTATAAATATGTAGTTTAAAAAAATAGAGAGTTGAATGAGTTTAAATGTTTTGCAATGAAAACAAGCTTGAACTTTTGCCAATTAGCCTATAACTCAAAATGCAAACGTAATAAAATTTTAGACCATGTCTCCAGCATTGGTTACCTCTAGTCCAGCCTTAACACAACCAACAAACCCATAGGGTCATCTTCCCCAAAAAATATCTCCATCAATAGGACGATTTTTTTCCCTATATCGCTAAAGACCATGTGTCACTTTTTTTTTTAAAAAAACCCCAATTTTTCAATTTTTTTTATTTTAAAATTTGTAGCATTGAGGTGTTTTTGAAACTATAGACTACAGAAATAAAGTGATAATTTTTTTATTAATAGTTTAAAAAAAACTAAGTTTAAGTATTATGCAACGAAAACAAGTTTACGCATTTGCCAATTTACCTATCCCTCAGAGTGCAAACTTAACAAACTTTAAGACAAATATAGTCTCCAACAGCCTATTGGTTACTTTTAGCTCAGCCTTAACACAACCAACAAAAACCCATAGGGTCAGCCCCCCAAAAAAAATATCCCCATCAATAGAACGATTTTTTTCCCGATCCCGGCGCTAAAGACCATTTGCCCCCCCCCCCCCCCCCTCCAGGGCCTGATTAAGATTAATTCCGCGAGGAAGCAAACGATATCGCCCATTAATTTGGGGCCCGTGTCGTCTGCCTGTTTTCGATGAACCTGAAAGGGGTGAGTCGGGGGGAGGGGAGATTGAAAGAGTGCCAAGAATCGATCTGCTTGCGTCAATCCACATCAGACGATAATACTGATATACCCTGCACACGGCAGACGATCGGACAAGAAGTTTGGTCGGTGGGGCTGGCAACGGGACGGAAGGAGGTAGTGGGACCCTTCCCCGTGTTTTAGCATGAATTTAACTTATTTAAAATTAGCTCACAACTTTGTAGGCCGGGAAAATGCTTACAGTTCATCTTAACCAAAATGTCGTGTTAAGCGAGTTCGTGTTAACGAGGTTCGACTATATTTATTCAGAAAATATCTTCAACTTTGCGCATGATACATGAGAGGATTCGTGAAGTAAACAACGTGGATTATTGGCGCAAATAGTTTATTTGTTGGTACAAATTTACATGTTTCGTAGAGACTCAAAACGCTTGCCTTCATCAGAAAGACAAACAACGCCAACTAACAGTCGACGACGTGAAGCTGAAGTGACATGTTGTACTTGTTACTGAAGAATTACTTATAAATTTTTAAAATGTAAATTATTAATTGGTTATTTTTAAAAAATTACTTTAGGTTGCATTATTTTATAATTACATTATCTATATACTATTGTATAGCTTGGATTAATTTAGTTTGGGCCTCATCGGCAAAGAGGCAGAAATAAATGTTTTTTAAAGGGTTCACTATTTTTAGGCTCTAAAATTTAAAGGATTTGTAATATATTTATGACTTACGTGAAAAAGAGATTATTTGATCGCCTTTGAAAATAAGAGAAGAATCACTGCATTATATATTCAAAACATTAAATAGCCAATTTGGCGATTTTCACATGATATAGGCGGTATTTTCCCTCACATTCTGTCGTTTTCTCAGATGCAGGAAATAATTATTAGAGCAAAGTAGGAAAAGAGCATCAAGACCAGAAAAAATGTGTTCAAGTAATTGTAGCTGGTCAAAAAGTGCTGCAATTTAGAAACGATTTATGGAGTGTGAGCTGCATATTAGATAGGCAGCATAATTGTATACCACAAAACTAATGGTTGCTAATGTGTACTATTGTTGATATACATGCGCGTATGTACACTTAGACATCGAGTCAATACTAAAAGCAAAGGTGGTCAAACCCCGGATTCGGAAAGGGGTATTTTGACATTTTGCGGCCGCAAATCTCGCAAACGGAATCTTTGGCGACAAACGGGATTTTCTGGCGGCAAAACACAGTACATATAGTTAAAAGACCACATTATACAAAGTTAAAGGTTACCATTTGGGAAAATTAAGTTTGGAGACAGTTGTACATTTTTGGCGACTTTATCACGGCTTGACCATGACAAGTTGGGGCCCAAGGCCTGGGGACATTTGGGGGGCCTTTTCCGAAAGATATTGTTACTTAATATACAAACTGCAAAGTTATGACCTTTGAAATTAAGCTTCATCATCAAATAAAATATTTTTTTTAAAATAGGGTGTTAAAAATATAGATATAAAAAACTTATGGTTAATTTAAAAGGAGTTAGTCATAAAAGCAAACATAATTGTGAGGTGTGAAACAAAATGTTTAGGTTTATAGCTAATTTTGGAGCCCTCAAAAATCGTGGCCCAACGCCCGGGTCTTGTAGGCTTAGGTGATGGTCAGGGCCTACACTTTAAATCCCAATTTTTGAAATTGCTTCGAATATTTTTTTTTAATTTTCAAAAAATAATTTTTAAACAAATATTCGAACCAATTTCAAAAAGTGGGATTATAGAGCCCTTCATTTTTGACGCACGGTTTCATTGCTGAGATGCACAGATGTTGCTGACACATTTATCATATAATAAAACAGTTTGCAAAATATTCAATACAATCGGAGTAATGTGGCTTAGAAAATAATCCCCCCCCCCATTAGATTAACACTTCGGTTTGGAGACCCGCTCCCATTCCCCCTCAATTCATTAAGTAAACCCATCTGGACTACAACCAACCACTCTTGCAATTTGTGCCCATCCCCCCAAACCTCGTAAGAGGTCACCGGTTTCACCTGGAAAACCACCGCGCACAGGTTTCCACTATTTTTATGATTGCCAGTGTTTCCATTATTATAGTGGGCTTCCATTAGCCCTTATCACGCTTCCATTGGCGTTTGTTCGACCTCCCATTGTTTCTTTTCTTTCTTTTTTCTGCGCAACCCACAGACCCAGCTCGAGAAAAGAAAAATAACAAATAAAAGATTTTTTTTCTTTATTTGTTTGATGGACACATGTTAATAACGATTGTTTCCTGTGGAGGTAATTGTGAGAATGAATGTTCTAAAGTTGCTTTTAAATATGTGATAAAATCATATTTCGGATACCTATTTCTGGCCCCGTTCAATGGCCTTACACGGCTATGTGTGATGGTTTTTTTTATACAAATGATTTGATTAGATTGACAACACCTGAGTTAGCAACTTTCGTGATTGTGGTAATGAATGTTCTAAAGTTGCTTCAAAATTACGATAAAATCACATTGAGAAAGATTTCGGATACCTATTTCTGGGCTCGTTCAATGGCCTTACAGTGTGAGGTTGTTTTTTTTTAAAAATCGTTTGATTATAGTGACAATACCTGAGCTGACACCTTTAATAACAGTTATTTCCTTCTGCTTGTATATTTTCATTTCATCGAGAACTCGGCAGTATCGTTTAAGGTTTTTTTAAAAAAAAACCGTTCTTTTACCATATTTCAATTCTTTGATTGCAACAAGATGTCATGTGACAAAAATATCCATTAGCAAAGTTTATCTTTAAAGCAAATTTTTATATTTTCATTCCTAATTTCTTTCATAAAATAAATTCTTTAAAAAGAAAAGTATCTCAAAAGAAGAGAAAGTGTTGAAAACTCGGTGGATCGTAATAACAACACGTGGAATGATAACCGAACAAAATTTTAAAAAAAAAGAATATCAGAAATAATCAAAAATCCAATAGTGGAACGTTACGATAAGTATTACGTCACAAAGAAATGACCTCTTTGATACCCTCTGATGACGAAAGACGAGTGTCACGTGACTCGTAAATATCAGCCATTCACCATCGATCAAACGACGATACAGTTTCCAACTTTTGAGTCGGAAGTATAAATAGGAATCCAACTGTGGCAACACAACAGACTCTTATCAAAAGGTAATCGGTTGTTGTGTTTATGGTTATGTAATTCTAATTTCGGAAATATAGCAGTTAAAAAGTTGTAAAGCGATTTATTCGAATAATTGGAGTTCTACTGTACTAAATTTCTGCTTGACTAATATTTTCCTTGTATGTGAAGGCAGTGTCATTAGCCATAAAAGAATTTTTTTTTATTAGATTACCTATCTATTTATTTTAAAAATGCTAAGATTTACTCGATATACAATGCATATTTAAAAATTCAATGATGATTCCAAAAAAAAAAATATTTTACTCATAAAATAATTTAAATATCTTAAACATACAAGTTTTTCTTTTTTAAAAATTAGTTTTTCGCGTAACTTAATTTAATTTGCTTTATATAAATTGTTCAGGTGGCAATGTTCGTTGCGGACTATTTGATTGCCGCACAATCCACCATAATAAAAAAAACAGCATTATCCAACCATGCTGACTTCTACATTAAAGTCGTTTAAAAACTCCCTAACTTTCAGCTGTATATGAATGGTAACTGGGAAGCCCAGACGGTAAGGCGTTTGCCTTGCATGTGAAATGTCCCAGGTTCGGTCCCGGGCATCGCCAAAATACCTTTAAACTATATGTGCAGCCAAAAAATCAATCGTACTGCGATTTCATTGGTTGCTTCGGTTTCACTCTCAAAATGACCGATATATATATATGAAAATTTTTTTTCTTTCTATGCAAGCTTTTTTGAACAAATGTTTAGAACAACTAACAGCACAGCAAGAAGTTGTCATTTAAAAAATTTAATAAGTAACTCATTCATAAAAAAAATCCTTTTCGAATACCAAAACAAGAGTAATTCCAGACAACAAATGAAAACAAACCCTTGGAGCTGTTGCCACAACGTGAAACAACCCCATTCCAAACTTTACCGACACAGATGGAATTTTATAGTGGGATCGGAATTTACTTTCCAAAAAACTCTGCTTTTGAATGTGACGAAGCGTCTGTAATTGGAGTTGATGTGTACTTGCGGTATCTACAAAAAGGCCACTGACCGAAATGACATTTTGGGCGGAAATCACCTGAAATTGCACCGATATATCGGACATGAAATGTATTGTCTGTTTTTGTTTTCGGGATTTATTTCAACAATAAGTATGGCAATTGAAAAGTGAGGTACTGAGGTTATTTTTTTTTAAATCTCATAACAGATGTGGCGCAAAAAAGAAATTTTAAAAAGTCATATTAATATGATAACAATAACGATAATAATATTTATAATAATAATAAACAATAATTCTAATATAATACTGATAATAATAATATGTATAATGATTTTAATGATAATAATAATAAAATTTTTCTACAAATAATAATAGAATAATAATATTAAAAACATTTGTTAAATGAGAGGGCAGTTCACAAAACTTAAGATTCCATACAGTTTAATTAAACATTTCTACCAAATGTCCATTATTTTTTCAAATTAGGAATATAGTTATTGACATATAAAAACATTTTCCCCACAAAGTGTAGATAAATAACTATTAATTATTTCCAAAAAAAGCGTTTAATTTTAATTAGCACGCTTCCCGGACCGGATATGTTAACTAAATGTTTTCACTAACTCAGTAAATGTTTTGAAAATTCGAAGTTTTATATATATTATACTAAATAATCCAACATCGATGTTTATTATTTAAAAATATGTATTAAGAATATTCTGTAATCAAGCCATTTTTAATTTTTCGATTTTTAATAATAAACTTTTTATTAGTATAGTAAATGTTAACAAAATAAAATTTAAAAAAACTTTTGATTATGCATAGTTTAATAGAGTTTTTTTTAAAAAATATTTAATACCTTTCGAGTTTGAATTTTCAAATCAAATTTTGTCATAAACCTTATCTGGTGATTAGTAACAATTTCACATATCTGGCATTTATGGTTAAAGAAGTGAAACTGCGATACAGACCGACAGATATTTTTTTACGTAACTTATATTCTTAATGCAATAGCAAAAATCAACTAATAATAATCTATAGAAGAAGACGAAAAAACCCGCCAAACTAGGACACCCAAACGAATCAAAGAAGGGTTGATCGTTAGCCCCGGTCCCCACAATGGCGAATAGTCAACGATCGTAACCGTAATCGCCCAGCGGTCAATCGCTGGTCCGGAATGATAAATGGACCGACTTTATCACTGGACATTCGTCCGCTAATAGGGCAGAGGTGAGAAGAAGGTGAAGATGCTTTGGCGAGAAACAAGGTGAAGCCGCCAGTGGTAAGCCCATATAACCCGCTCACTCAATGTTAGTTCATGCCGAAATGTATCGTTTTATTCCTTAAAAGGCATTGATTAAAAATATTTGTTTTTAAAATGGGAATGTTTCCGATGATGTAACGCTCTGGGTTTCATTTGTATTCGTACTGCGATTTCATTGGTTGCTTTGGTTTCACGTACTGCGATTTCATTGGTTGCTTCGGGTTCACTGTTAAAATGACCGATATAGATGAAAAGAATTTTTTATTTCTATACAAGCTTTCGTTAACTAATGTGTTGAACAACCAACAGCACAGCTAGAAGTCGGCATTTAAAAAATTTAATAAGTATAATATTCTTAGAAACTCATTTTCGAATACCAAACATAAGTAATTCCAAGCAACAAATGACAACACACCGTTAGAGCTGTTGCCATCTACGACGTGAAACAACCCTATTTGCACACAATTGTAGGCTGCGACGTACGAGATCTGAATTCACACAAGATGGTAGTAGTTTCCTTCACAGGTAAGAAAAAAGCGTTGAAATTATAGTTTTTATAAAATCGATGTAGTAAAAAAACCAACACAAACTAAACTATCGATAACAGCGCTAAATACTTCACCGAGAGCGTTTGTTTGGGCTTACAACAAAGCGATCGATGGCTTCACATGGCGAACCGATTTTTGCATTGGTTTTTGCAAGGCAGCATCTCCATCTTCTTCTTAACTCTATGGCTAATAGACAAGAGCTGGAGGGAAACTGTATAAAACGATAGCGCATTTGGAGGAATTATAGTACGGTTTATGTAGTAATTACAAGCAAACTGCTGTTCAGTTTACCCTCATGATTATAAAGGTCTTATACATCATTTTATAAAAATACGTTCAGTTGAATTATCGTTCACTAGAGCTATACGAGGAGATATTAGGGACAGGCGCCATAATTTAGAAATACAATCAAATGACGAAGCCCACACCTGAGTAGGCACCCAACTTTTTGGAGCGATATCGTACGCAGTATCGGGACATTGGAGTATATTTAACATATACTCCCTCTGCAAGGGGTATTATTTGTCGGACGTTTTGGCTGCATATAGATTGCCAACTATTTTGGCAATGCCCGAACATGAAACCTTTCGCATGCAAGAAGTGTCTTACTGACTGGGCTTCCCAGGACCCCAAATTGCTGTTCGGTTTATCCTCATAATTATCAAGGTTTTATACAAATATGTCCTTTCATGAAAATATGGACATTTAAATCTCTCGTGGGAAAGAATATATCGAAATATGACTAATATAAATTTCTGTAAAAAAAGTTAGTTGTTTTTACTGATAAAATCTTTCAGCTGTTCAGAGAAAATCGGTTTATTTTATTCGAACAATTTGTAATTTTAAAACAAAAGCTGTTTTTAACAGACATAAAACAGAAAAAACATGTTTTTATTTGAAAAGCAAATTGTTACGGAAACAAACTGTTTAAAGAGGGTTTTTTCTGAGTGTAGTTAGGATAAAATTATCTTCAGAAATTCAAATCAAATTAACAAGAAACTAGGCATAAGATTTTAAAAAATGCCACTCAATAATAAATATTTGCTACACTAGAATAGCGTTAGAGCCCTTTTTTTAGCTGTAGCTCTTTTAAATTTTCGGCAATACCCTTAAAACCTAAAAAGTTCTAGTTAATTTCGAATCAACCTCCCAAACGGCCGGGAAATGGGCAAATATGTATGGTTGTTTTCACTGCATAAATTTTAAATTTAATTTATTTCAAATAAAAAAATTAACAAAATATATATAATCAGGTTTATTTTGAAAGAGCTTATCTTAAAAACATTTTCAGATGAAAAAAAGTACATTATGAATAAAAATTTGTTAATTTTTTTTTTTTAAAAATTTAAGATTATTCTAAGGTTTAGGTTTAGTTTGAAATATCGTCGCACTAGAGCTACACGAGGGCTATTGGCGACGGGCGTTGTATTTTAGAACCACAATCAAGTGACGAAGATTATTTTTAGAAAAACTTATGTTCAAAATACGAAAAAAACGATCGGATAGTTCATTTTTAACATTTTAACAGCCCAACCGCAATTACTACACAACCCCCAAAACCCAAACCCCCGTTAAACCGCTACGTCCCCAAGACACTTGCAGTAAGAAAACAAGCCCTATCCCTTCGGACACACTAAACAACCGTTACTATGGAAACGGCCCCCTAACGGAGAGGGAGGGGGGATTAAGGCGCCAAGCCGGCACCGTAAAGTGGCTCTTCGCTCTTCCTGGTGTCTCCTTCCACCCCCCCCCCCCCCCAAATCCCTCCTTGGGATAATGAAGAAGTAATGAAATGGTGGGTATTACCTGTTGTTGAAATGAGGTTGAATTGATAAAAATATCAACGTTGTGGGAATTATTCGGAGTGTAAAGTTGGTTCCTTTGCAAATTTTCTCAGTAAAATAAAATTTTATATTATTGTGTGTTTCTACTTCTAACTATGATTTTTTTAAACAAATATTGTACACTGCTCAAAAGAATTAGGGGAGCACATTGCGTACTTTTGTTTACCCTTTCAGTTCCAACTTCTTATTTTTTATTATAAATATCTAAAATTTGTGAAATAAGTTCATTATGCATACAGAATGAAATAATAAAAAACAGGGGGGGGGGGACTTAATTTTTTAACTAAAATTTAAGGGGGAAAATATTGGAATCATAACTTTTGAATAAATTATTACAATAATTTTTCAAAACTTTATTTGTAAAAAAAAAAAAGGTAAAATCAATTTTCAAACATCTAAGAATGCAAGCGTGAAGAATTTAGGGTCCATTTATTTCATAAAAGTTTTTGGGAGTGAATTTTATTTTACCATGTTTTTCCTATTTTTATTTAATTAAACAAACATTATTTAATTCTTCAAAAGACATGAATCTTCTATCTAACGATAAATAAGTGCGAGCTCAACTTAGTGAGAAAAAAATCGGAAGCTGATTATACCAAATGGAATCATTGGGGGTGAAAGGGTTTAAACCATGCGTTCCCCTAATTGTTTTGAGCAGTGTATTTAAAACAAATTTAATTTAAAATTTATGCAGGAAAAACAACCATACATTTTTGCCCGTTTCCAGGACGTTCGGAAGGTTAATAATGGTATTGAAATTATCATATAAGGTAATAATTACCTATTAATTTATTGAGCGCTAATTGAAAGTCGTGCTGTGTTACACACAACTGAAATTCTAAAGGTCGCTGAAAAGTTGCATTGTAAAGTAATTTGAATAATAAAAATTACGATACTATACTTCGTAAGTTCATCAAAAAGTTTCCATATAGATAAGTTCAAATTTAACATATATATAGAATATTTTTCATTTTATATCTCTTTCTGAAACCTATCTAGAAACAATCAAACACTATTGTGCTTTAAATATATCTTTAAAAAGTACTTGATACAGTAAAACACGTCTAAATTATCGGACTTTTATGAAGCCAATTTAAACATTAAAGCATAGGTCTTATTTGATTGAAGACGATTTAACTTCAGAATGATACATAAAGTAAATGTCAGTTTTTAAGCATTCAAAAACGATTTCAATATTTTAGTTGAAACAAGCGATACAGAACATATAGCTTCCCGGAACCCAAAGAAAGCGCTCTCTAAATAGAACCTAAATCTCCCATCCTCGCATCAGATTCGCAGACGACTCTGCAGCTTCATCCTTTTGTGCGTTCGAATTCTAGCAGAACGTCCCCCCCCCCATCCCTACTTCTCTTGTTCATCAGTGATAAAGTCGGATGCCAAGTTTTAAAAAATTGAGAACTCAATCGCCAAATGTCGCCAATGATCCGTAGAATTTCTAATATATTTCTACTATATATGAAAACTTTCAAAATATTTATAATTATCGTAAAAAAATAGCTTTTTTAGCCTTTCAGCGTAAAAATTTATTTTTCTCTGTAATACATTTATTTTATTACATTGTTACAATATGCATAACTTAAGAATAATTAAATTATACAAATGACATAACTCTTATTAGCTTTTTACTTAAATTACAATATTAATAGACAGTATGACATAAATAAAACGCATTCCATTTCATTACAAAATTAAATAATATTTTTTGCGATACTAATTTCAATACATTACGCGACACACTTTATACTCTTTAACACTACGATGCTCAAATTTGATACTTCATAATACTTTAAGACATTATATCGTTTTTACGATAATATATGATAAACTTTTATATTCTTTGATACTTTATGATACATTTATTAATTACTTTCTTACGTTTAACCAACTTTTTTTTACATTTAACATATTTCAATTTCTTTTAATATTAAAGAATTAAAATTAAAAGTAAATAACAAGGGACAAAAAAAACTTGACAATGTCTATTAAATATCTGAAAGTTACAACGGCCCGTGCAGCCAAAAATGTCCGACGAATAATACCCCGTGTAGAGGGAGTGCACGTTAAATATGCTTTAAAGTCCCAAAGCTGCGTACGATGTCGTCCTTAACGGTTGCGTTGGGTGCCTACTCAGGTGTCGGCTCGTCACTTGACTGTGGTTTAAAATATGACGCCCGTCGCCAATACCCTTCGTGTAGCTCTAGTGCGACGATAATTGAAACTAAGCTAATATTGTTTTATTACATTGTTCTAAAGATCTTAAGTATAATTAAATTATACAAATGACATAAAATCTTATTAGCTTCTACAAACATTACAATATTATTAAAAAAGTGACATAATTCAAAAGTAATCCAATTATAAGTGAATAACAAGGAGAAAAAAAACTTTATCAATTAAATACCTCAAAGTTACATTCGCCAAAATGGCGAGATCGCGCCAAAACGGACAAATTCTTTTTGAGGGGTGTATGGAATGGAACAAAGTTTTATTCTTCTCTGCACGGGACAGAATTTTTCTGACGCGATTAATCTTCGATATTCGAAAAAGAGAAAGTTTCCCCAAAGATTTTCGCGCTAAAATATTGAGACGTTTCCATTTTTATTTTCATTTTTGCATTTGTCGGACATTTTTCAAAGTTTGTCCACTCCTTGAGCATCTTTTCCATTGTTCGCGTATTAATGGCCGTAATCTGGTCCGAGAGTGCATAAATCAACTTTATGTGCCTGGGTTGGAGGGTATAAAATGGAAGTAATAACCCTATTGTGGCCGAGAAAAGGCTACAAATCATTTATATTAAGATGTAATTGTTGGAGACGTTTAATTTGAGTTCTATTTGGTAAAACAGTTGGTTAAAATATGGAAAAAATGACTATCTAAGTTATTAACTAAAAAGTTTTTAAACAAACTTAACAAAATATCTTAGTTTGTCTTTCTGATTTCATATTTCTTTTTTTTTTGTTTTAATTCTAACACATTTTTCTTCATTTGAAAAAGATAAAATGCAAATAATTTTAGCGTTACAAAATATACAAAATGTTCAAAAAATACTTTTTATAATAAATTACTTAAAATAACAACCTAAATTCCGTAAAATAGGAAAAGTTAGGGGAACTGTACATTTATTATGATAAAATATTTAAAACAGAAATGGATTTAAAAGAAAAGTATGTTAAAATTAGGCATTTATGTACAAATAAGTAATTTATATTCGTTTAGAAAAGAAGTGATAAATAACTAATTGTATTCCTTTTAATAAGGAATCAGGAATAATAAAACAAACTCAAAAACTAAATTGCCCAAAAAGTTATATAAGAGAAAAATAATTTTATTATACTAGAATAATCAGATTTATTTACAAATAAGGACAAATACATTCTGTTTGTGATTATTTTTATTGGTCCAAAAGAGTTATTCCAAAATATTTTTCCAAGTACTAATGTATTTGAATACTAATCTAGCTTAATTAATGATACTCTTTTAACTTATAATAAATATTTTATAAAACTTTAAATAATGGTGTTCAAATGCAGGTAATTCGAACATTAAATACACAATAAAATTATAATACAAAAATTGTTATTTAACGGTATAAATTTTTTCTATAAACAAAAAATTGCCTTTTAAGATATATTTCCTTTTAAAACCACGGATTAATTTTCCTTTAATACATAATACAGCAACAAAATTCTACGATTAGTGCTCATCATTATAAAGCAAGTAAATAAGAAAAATCCGTTATTTCTTTACCATCTTAATAATTGGTCTTGTAAGAGCATTGTTCAATTCTAAAATGGGATATTTATCGTTAATTAATTGATGCTCTTTACTTTAAGTAATTAGTTGTAAATGAAATCAAGGGTATAACTCAAATTATTTACACTCTATTGTACTTAATTTAGGTTTAGAATTATTAAGATCAGAATATTTTTTAATGATGGTTTAAGCGCTTTATACTAAAAGATTATTTTAATTTCATTGTTTATTATAGTAAGAATTCTATGCTTTTTAAAAGTAGCTGGGTTTCACAAAAGTTTTTAGTAATGAACGTACTTAGTGATCATTAAAAAAACTAGTGTTTTAAGTTGGATATGGATTGCACTGGAAAAAAAATTAAAGTGAGGATATTATAACAATGCTTTAAATGTGTTATTTTAGGTATTTTAAAATTGAACAATAAATTAAAGCTTTATAAAGCTTTACAATTCATGATTAATAATTGAAATGCTTATTTTGCTGAAAATGTGCGAGCTGAAAATAATAAAACGTTTTAAATATATAAAATCGTTTAGTTAAAATTGTTTGTTTAGTCACTTACAAAATGAACGTTTGGTTTCAATTTGAAATTTTGAATTTGCAATATTTACAATTGATTGGATGATTTTAAACAACATGTCTTTTGTTATAGATAAGGATGTGTTTAGTTTGAAATAATTATGTTTGCATTTAGAAACAGGATGTTTAAATTGATGAAAAACTTTAAAAAATACATTCAAACGATAAAATAATTTTATCGTTCTCAAAACAAGTCAACTAATTTCAAAAACCAATTTGACGGATGATTAGATAGAACGAATTTTTTGAACCGGTGCCACATCCTGGAATGGAATAAATTAAAATAAATAAAACACCTTTTTTCGAACGTTACTAGGTCAGGAGGATGCGTGGAAGAAAACGAAAGAAAAAAGTAAGCAGACGATATTTGCGAGGTGTTTGACCCTAAAATACGGCCTCTCCTCAAGGACGCTAAGGGTAAGGGAATAAAATTCATCTAAAAAAATTTAAGAAAAAAAAGTGGCAACGCTCTGAGTTTACATTGTTAAGGGGGTTCAATATACCCTATCGGGGTTTTTCTTAAGCGTCCGGAAATTCTTTTTTTATCGTTTGATCCATAAAAAAAAGTTTTTTTTTGTAGGTGAGTAATACAAAAATGTGTTTTCTCTGATTTTATGTAAACCTTTTGGGTTTGTAGTTCCCATTTTAAAGTTGTCGAATCGGATGTGTGTATTTGGAACACTGATCCCTGAAAAACTCAGTTCAAGAATTTTTTCTTCTGATTCTTATCCTACAACAGATGGAATATTTTTTTTTTGTAACAATTTCTTTGAAGAAGTTTTACGCTTTTCTAAAAATTGAATTTAGTTTGAGTAGCGAATTTGATGTTATAAATATATAACAATTTTTTTTTTTCGGAAAATTGGCATTTAAATTTTTAAAATCGCTGGAAACAAGGCTTCATAATTTAACTATTTTATAAAACATCAATTAATTGGTTTAAATGAGTTTTTTTAGGATGCATGTTTTAAAAAAAATTTATAAAAATTTGACCATATTTTATCAATTTTGTCATTTTGTAGGAAATATGTATATTATTTTTTAATTTTATAAAAATTCATCATCACAAATAAAGTTTTAAATAAGTATTAAGACCTAATACTAACATATCATAAAAATATCTTTAAGTTTGTCAATTATTAAAGTAGCGCATGTAATAGTTTGGATAGAAACAGTTATCAAAATATACTTTCATAAAGTAAAAATATGCCATTTTCAATAATAAATATAAAAAATTAACAGCAAAACATAAATAGAAATTTGTTTAAAAGAAGTTATAAAAATTAATTTACATGCACATAAAAAAAACATACAAATGAAATCACGGACCTCTAATACTAATAAAAACACTGTGCAATACCGCCAATCTCAATATGTTAAACTTACAGGAATATATTTATATTTAAAGTCAATGTATTCTTCTTTCAAAGTAAAAACAACTATCAAAATTGAAAAATACATTTAAAACATACCTAAAATTAAATTTTTCAGCAAATTAAATATTTTCGGAAACGCAAGATATATTTCCAAAATTGCACGAAAATAATAAATTCACAAAAAATACAAATTATTATAATGCAATAATAATGTCTAGCGAAATTGTAATTGTTTCTTTTTTTTTTAGGAATATATCGAATATGCAATGTAAAAAGACAAAAATGAAAAGAAATACAATTTACATCTTACCCGACATCATTAAAATTGACCCTTCAAAGATTTACTTTTAAACTTTCCGTCTTTTTTTACGGTCGCAATCTTTGAATTAAAAAAAAATAATATGATCATGATAAATAAATAACAAAAATCATTTGAATATTCAGCGCAAAAATGATTTGAGTCTTAATAAGTTTTTGTTTATTAAAAAAAGGTTTTACTTGAATACCCAAAGGTTTCATAAATCTTTTTAAACAACTAAAATTTTTAACAACATTTAAAACGTTACATATATATTGTGATTGTAAATTAACGTTACAATTATAACGCTTTATAAACAACATTTATAAAGAGTGTTATGTGTGTTTGTTCAATTGTAAATGTTATCGAGTTATAATATTTATTTTGTATAAGTTTTAAGCAAGACTATAAGTTCAAGCAAGACTTAAGTTTAAGCAAAACTCTTAAAAGTTCGGTTTATTTTCCAATTTAAGTAAAATCATGTTATTAACTTTGAAGTCCTAAATTAACAAAAAAATACTTATGTCATTTATTGAAGTAAATTTATGCTTAAAAACATGTTACTATCAACTTCGATTAAAGCTTTTTACTGCAAAAATTAAGCTTGTTTATAATATATTGATTTGATCTGACTCGCATACGTAGAAAATTGCTCGATCTGCTTGATATTTCAGTTCGAATGCCAACGACGAATTACGTTCGAAAAATAAATTGAATTTTTTTTCGTTTTTTTTTATATTTTAATTTATGCTATTATAGTTTATTTGTTTAATTTTTATTTCGCGAATATCACTTTTGTAATTTCTAGTTTAAAATAGTTTTTTTTAATTTTAATTTTATATGGGAACCAAAAATTTAAATTCATTATAAATTTAAGAAAATTCTAAATTATGTAACAATAACTTTGTAATAGATTTTGTAGTTAATTGTTTTTTATTTTATAAATCGTAAGAATTGCAAATCTTTTAAACTTGATATACTTAAAAAATAAAATATCAACAATGGGAAATATTTAAAAGAAGCTTTATATTGTTAAGTAAAAATAAATTGTAAATTTGCAGTTGTGTGTGTCAATTTTTTGTATAATAAATCAAAATAGGAGGGAGGAAAACTTATATTTAATGGGATTTTAAAATCATGTTTTATAAATACAAAAAAAGCAATACCCTTTTTATAATTTGTCGAATAAAACATTCGTACTTGTTATAAAAAAAATCTGTAAACATAAATTCGATTTGTGAAAAGAGAAACAATAGATTGAAGTTGACTTTGATTTGCAAATAAATACAATGGACGAATGTGTATTTTAGTATTCTGTATCAGTGCGAGGTTAAAGCCTTCATCTTTTTCAGTTATTCGCGGAGTTGAAAAAACAACGCCTCCAGTTTTTTTCTCTTTTCGTTTATTCAAAACGAATTGTTAAATAAAAAAAATAAAATAAATAAAAATCGTCTTCAGAAAAAACAGTAGGAAATATATTATCGAATTATACAAGGCGCCTTCTCTGCGTGGATAGAATCCAAAACCATCAACGGAAAAATTAGATAACATTCGAAACTTTAACCCGGGAAAAGATCTTTGCAAACGATAATAATGTGAGATAAATTCTTTTACGTTTGAAGTGAAATGAACGAGCGAAAATTCCGCGTTTGATAGAACGCAACGTTGCAAAAGTTGTTCGTGTATTTAAAATGTTGCAAGTTAAACATTTCGTTACATTCTAGAATTTCATTCGATTTTCGAACAAAATCCTGTATTATCTTTTAAATGATAAAAACTTTTTTACAAAATACAATAATAGATTTAATGGGAATATTTCTTATGAGAGAGACGGTCACGCTCTCTAAACTGCGATTTCATTGGTTGTTTCGTTTTCTTTGACAAAGTGTTGAAACAAGCCCATTATTTTTAATTTCAAGAAGTTTGCCCTAAACTTTATTTAAAAGTTCAATTTTAAAATAACTTATTTTCAAACTAAAATTTTTAATTAAAAATCGTACAATGCCCTTTCGAAAACCGACAAATAAAAAATATCGCACTAATGTAATTTAATATTACACAAAGAAACAGGTAAGTCTCTAATTAATTTTTTAAAATAAAGTTCGAACTTCTGAACTGTTTTTGTTCGTACAATGAACTTCCGTATGTTGACTAATCTTCGGTGCAGTTACTTCTTCTTTATCAAAGCGCCGCAACGTTGACAACAGTTGCTAAGCAACCACTAGCAGCTTTAGTTTGTCACAGTCGTATATTTGTTAAAAATGAGTTTAATACTGAGTTTGGTAAAATAAAAAATGTACTTGTTTTAATTAAATTCAGTTATTTTAATTAAACCTAATTTGTGACGTAGACGGAAGTAATATTTTTTTTCTAAAGGAGTACTAATTAAAAATTTTAATTCTTCCGGTATTTAATTTGAAACATGCCAAAAATGCAATACAAAATTGCGAATTTTGTCGTCTAATATTTTCCTAGGCTAGCAGATGTGTTATCAGTTTATTTTAATTAAATCGACTTAATGTTAAAATATGTGTAATTTTAGAAAGTTGCTATTTTTTTAATAAAAAGTATGTAATAACGCTTATAGCAATAAGCAAGTTAGAAATAATTTTTATCTAGTTCTTTTGCAAAAAAAAGAGTTGAAAGTTGTATTAAAGATAAACTTCAATCGGTACATAAATATATTGATGAATAATTTAAACTTCAATGTTCAATAATTATTAGCATTGAATAGCATAATATTTTGTGAGTACTGAAATTGTTCTATGATGCATTGAAAATATTAAAGTTATTAAAGGAAGGTAAGAAATTAATTCTAAAATGATTCGTAAATGTGTAAAAGCTATTTTGGTCTTAAGTAAAAAAAGATAGAAGGTATTGTTAAATATGTGTTCGTTCTTATCTATAATGTTCTATCGAAGTACACGATATATTTGAGATTATTTATTATGAAAATTTGAAAAAAAATTATATTCGGTCTGAAATTTTCTTTTTTCACTGTCGATTCTTTCGTCGCAAATAAAGAGATAAAAAAACATTGTCAAGTTGTTAGATAATGATAAATATTGAGGATAGGGTTTTTTTTAAGCATGGTCGAGATTTTAAAACTTTTTACACAACAAATGGAAAATTTAATACATAGTAATGGAAGATATACGACTTTTAATAACAACGCAAACTTTCATTAGGGGTGTTAAAATTTTCTCTCAAATAGTGTAGCTGTTATTTTTAAAATTCTTTATAATATCCTTTTTGTAAAATAAGTTACCGTATTGAAAAAGTTTATAAATTATTTATTCATTTTTAATAAGAGCTAAATTATTCTCTCATTACTTCAAATTGAAAAAGCGATTTCCGTTTAAAAAAAATTTCGTCAAATTGCAAATACAAACGGAGAAAAATTTTCGTTGTACCGCAAAGTACCGCAAATAGGTGCAACTTCAGCCCAAAACTTATTCTATTCTATTTCCTCAAAACATACAAAATATATTTTTATCTATAGATTTTTTTTATAAAATATTTCTTTGTAAAAATTTATATATAATTTTTAATTGTGTTATCAATCTTCTGCTATGGCCTGTACGGGTTTTGTTTCCCCTTGGCCATCAATGTGTGTTTTGCCTTTGTTTTGTATATGTAGCTTGTAAATAAATATTCAAAATAAAAAATATATATAAAAAAATCTATTTACAAATACCAATCGCCAATTCAATGGAAAATATACATTTAAGTAGTAATAAAAATAACTATAAAATCTTTTGACGTCAAATATAGATATCAATGATCTTATTAATGGAACTACAACAGCAGACAATGATATTTTTATTGAATATAAAAAGATGGAATTTAATTCCAATTTGTTCATGGTAGCGTTAAACCTGGGTTTCCTAAGCATCGTAATCGTAGTGTTCATCGCCATAAGCACGCTGCTTTGGGAAAATTGCTATAAATACACTATCCCCATACGTTAATATTTATCTGACATAATGTGAGTGTGACGGTCGTTACCTTAGAAAACGTAAGATTTAACAGTAAGTACACGATATTTAAGTCGTATTGAACATGCCTTATTTAAATTTAGTTTATCTCAGGTATCATATAGGGTAAGTAATGACCATAACATTCAAAATATCAAAGGTCCCGTTTCGAACAGTTCATCAAGTTACCGATTATATAATTTTTTTTATTACCCTATGGCAATATAAATGCTTTCGAATAACCTTCAATGGGTAGTGATATTGTGTATCCTTCTATTATTAGCTATCTATAGGTTAAGTTACCTTTTTACATAAATTCTGACCTATGCGGTTACCCCATAATAAACTTTTATAGGTATAGGTTAATCTTATAATATAAGGTGTTAAAATTACCTTTTAGGGACCTTATAACTTAGGTATGGCGATTTTAAAATTAATAAGAGCTAGAGTTAATCCATTTGATAGTTGCACAAATTCGATGGGAATAGCCTATGGCAAATTGTATTGGTAATAAGATATTCTTCTATGGGTATAGGTTAAAAATTAGCGATTATCCTATGGCGAATTGTATTGGTAATAGGGTAATCTACTATGGGTAAATAGGGTAAAAAAATATTACCCTATGGTGAATTGTTTTGGTAATAGGGTAATCTCCTATGATTATAGGTTAAACGTTACTTTTATGGACTTAGGACTATAACTTAGGTATGTCAATTTTAAAATCATACTAAGATCCATATAGAGTTAATCCATTTAACGGTTACACAAATTTGATGGGTTTACTCTAAGGTGAATTGAATTTTAATAGGGTAATCTCTTATGGGTATAGGGCAAACAATTACTTATTATAAACCCTACAAATTGGGTATGGCTATTTTAAAATCAATCTAAGAGGTAGAGTTAATCAACTTGATAGTTGCACAAATTCGATGAGATTACCCTATGGTGAATCAGGTAATATGGTTATATCATATGGGTATAGGTTACAGTTGATTACCCTATAGCGAATTGTATAGGTAATAGGGTAATCTACTATGGGTATAGGATAATGGCGTTAGGATAAGATCTGTATCGCCTGCTTCATTGGAAATAAAAAGTCGAAAGGTTAAAAATATTACCCTATGGTGAATTGTATTGGTAATAGGGTAATCTACTATGGGTATAGGTTAAAAATATTACCCTATGGTGAATTTAATAGGGTAATCTGCTATGGTTATAGGTTAAAAGTTACCTTTTATGGATCCAGTGGACGTCTGAGGCTGGGCCACCTCCACTTTACCGAAGCTGGTAGTACACCACGACATTTGAAGCACCATTCGAATAGTATGGAATCTCCTTTCAAACTCCCACTCAACGCACACAATCCCCGAAAAATGAAAACACAAAAATCCACTGGTTCACCGACGGCTACCCTGGCCCCATGCCATGCACAACACAACCAATATTAATCCAAAATGTAGGTACAGTGCGACTGGACCCCCGCACATGCGAGTTTATTTGTTGTTCGAATTTTGGAACGGCGAGGTTCCCACCTGTTTCTATCGAGCGTTTGTCCCGTTATGTGGTAGTGGGTTTTCTTCGCCAGCCAGTTTCTGCGTTTTTCACTTCCGCTACCGGGTTTGGCGCTCTTGGCGCGCGCCGCTTGGCGAGGTGGAGGAGACTACCGTTACATTCGGGCGGGGGTTGGCGCGCTTGGCTGGAGATTGCCTGCTTGGCGGTTGGGTTTTGGCGGGTTTTTTTGTGAATGTGTGTCGGAAAGAGCAAAGTGATGAAGTAAAAATACGTATTATATTAAATCTAATGTCGATTCAAACTTATAATAAAATTATTACTGGAGGAGAGTATTGATACATTGAAATGTGTTTGATATGTTGCGAATGTTCTAATTTTATTGATTGAGCTTTATTAAATCAAACTTTAATAAAAGGGAAATAGTTTTTTTCTTGACACTTTTTGAAAAAGACTGATTGGTTTACGAAAAATTTAGAAAAGCTAGTAATGGAACAGTTTTGAAGACAAGAACATGTAAATGTTTTTACCCATTGTTAAAAAGTACCTTTTTATCTTCATGGGGGGAGGGTAAGTGTAGGTTGGATATTTATTAAAAGGGAATTCCTTTTTTTTCTTTCTCCTCCCTCCCCCAATACTTTGTAATTTAAAAACAAATGACAATTTGTTTTATTTTGTAAAACAAATGACAATTTGTTTTATTTTGTAAAACAATTGGATTTGCTACAACCGCTATTACCTAGGGCTAGAGTGTTTAATATTCTATGCTAACTTAATTAGTAGTAAAGCCAGCTGGTTCTTAACCATTAATGCCTCATTAGTGAATACCATCAACGCCTCCATTACCGAATAAAAACGTTACCTTTACATTTTTAAAAAATTAGTTTGTCGTGCTAATAAATTTGCCCGACATAAATTGTTCCACACTATAGTCTTCATTTGTTCTATATTTTGTTTAGTTAGATAAACTTAAGAAAAATAATCATTGAAATGGTGCGTTTGCGCACCGTTGGTCGAAAATGGGGTAAATACAAAAATGTTTAAATATTCATTTTTTATGCAAGAAATCAAGATTTCTTCAATCAAGAAATCAAGACAATCATTCAAGAAGACATCATCTTTAGAGATTGAATAGACTTGGAACATTAATGTTTTCACATCCCTGTCTTTTATTATTTTTTTAGATATGACCAATGGATATGGCTTTCTATTGGTCGTAATTATTAAGCACTTATTTATATTCTCACAAAAAAAAAAATTCATTATCTTTCTTCATATCTTTGTCAAATCGAGGCCCTGAGCGAGACCATCACAAAGTCCGACTGGACTGTCCCACATGAAAATTGAAGAGCTTAGTGGAAGAAAGTGCTAAATGACAAAAAGGTGAAAACGTGAAAATGCGCTTTAATAGCTTTTTTTTATAGTTTTCCCTCAGATCTATTAAAAACAGTACTTGCTAATATACTAAATTTAAAGTTTATGAAAAAATGGAAACTTGATATCATTAAAGAAGTTATAATAATTAGTTCATTGACACAAAAATCTCGATTTTTTTCTAATCTGGCACTTAGCACGTTCTTCCACTAAGCTCTTCAATTAACCTTTACTACCCGCCAAAATATGACATTTTCCCATCGAAAAAGCATCATCCCAGCCAATCCCTTGGCGCCTTTTCTCTTTTCATGTTGGCAGCCCTTCTCTGCCTTGTTTGTTTACAGTTTGAGGGCAGAACCACGTTCGTTTCCCACTGTAGGGAGGGGGGGGGGGGGGGGGGGACTCGCGTAATCACCGAACTTCGAGGGGTTTGGGGAGAATTGCGGGACAGTGTTTGGTGGTGGGTGGTTTTTGTCGGGATGTTGTGAAGGAATTATCGTTTTTTTGTGTTGTTGTGGTATTTTTCGGGTGTTGTGGATTCGTTTTTGACGTGAATTAATTTAAGATTTTTTTTATTTTTGAAGTGAATTAAATTAAGATTTTTTATTTTTGAAGTGAATTAATTGTTGCTGGAGCTTTATTTTTTGGCTTTATTTTTAGTGAATGGAATTTGATTGAATGAATTGGTTTAAAATAGGTTTATAATCCTCGAGGAACTGCTCTAGTGCGACGTGGATTTAATTAAACCGAATCTAATTTTTTAATTAAATATTTGTAATGAAATTTTTTTAATTAATAATTAAAATAACTAATCATTAATTTTATATTTAAATTTTTAATTATTATAATGATATTAACCCTTTAACTATGACTTTGTGAACACCATTAACACTTCATTGCCGTATAAAAACGTTAACTTTGAAGTTGTTTTTTTCTATTTTCCGTATAATTTAATTTTGTACTACATAAACTGTTCAGTTCAGTGATATGGTCTTCATTTGTCGTATATCTCATTAATTTATGTAAATTAATTAATTATCTTGCGAATCGTCGTGAATGATGTAAAGGAGAATGGGAGCGGTAGTCGGATCTCTCCAAACCGAAGTCTCCTCTTTTTGTTAACATTCACTAACATAGAAAATCTTTAGTTTTGCTGAAAGATAAGTTTGTACACAACATTCCTCTTGGTAAGATAAGAAAATATTGTATTGTTCAAAACAAATGTAATTCCAGGAGGACCAAAAATGAAAACAGTTCATGAAACATGCCATACGACTGAATATTGATATCAAACTGATTTATCGACCGAGTTTTGATATTTACGACTATTTTGTTACGATTATTTTAGTTTAGTCCGTTCTAATATTGAAAACTGCAATATAATTTGCGGGACCTCTTCTATGATAACAAATGTAAAATTCTGGAGAAGGTTCAAAATTGTTTTCTTAGATACCTGTTTTATAAAAGCTATCACATCAGTTCCTGGGATGTTCCTTCTGCCTGCTTACGTATTCAATTTGACTTTTTGAGTTTAAAATCCCGACGTGATCATACCTGTTTTTTCTAAGACATAAATATCTTTTTAAGAATGTTTTTTTTCCAAATACAACTATCTCAATAACTTCAGTCTCTTTATATTTTATAGAATTTTTAATGGTTTCTCTGAAGATCTTGATATCTTTTAATATCTAAATGTATTGACATGTTTAAAAAACGTAAAAAATTTATATATGCATATTTATATTTTGAAAGTTTGCTTTTTCTGTGGACTTATTTGTTTTTTCTTGTTCACTATTGCTAAAGTCACAATTTAATAGGCTTGTTTCAACGAAAACAAAACAACCAATGAAATCGCAGTATGGAGAGCGTGACATCATAAGAAATATTCGCATTGGATTCTTTCTGTTGTGTGCATTTTAAATAAATAAACTAAAATAAAAAAATTCTATTTCTTAGTCTTTGGTCAGTCCGACACACCTCTACAAATTCCGACGCGTGTTTCGTTAATAAGTTCCCCACTTCCGTATAACACCGGTCGCTATGACAACCAAGAAGTGCAGCTCTCAGTCAATAAGATCCATTATCAACAACAGCGCCGCTGCCACCGACAAAAAAGAAATATCCTTAACGATAAAATAATGAATGGGATTTGTCAGCTGCGCAATTGTCATCGGCTATTGTCGTCTGTTTACTCCTTTTTCTTGTACGGGAATTTCTTTTTAGTCGGTAGCAACTTTTTTTTTTAATTTTGGTATGATAGGGCACTGCAGTGGATAGAGGGAAAAAGAATTAGGATTCCCTCAATCAAGGTGTTTTGATTTAGAACATTGTTTCAGATGATATTTTGAAAGAATATCTCAAAGTATTAATTTTGTATTTAGAATTTTTAGAGGGCATATTTCACGTCTTGAGTGGTAACAGTTCCAGCGGTATTGTTTTCATTCTTGGTCCTTCTAAAAGTATAGTTCTTTTGAAAAAATACACTATTTATTTACCTTATTGAAGATAATGTTGTGTACAAACTTTTATTTCAGTAGAACTAAAGCTTTTCTCTGTTCGCGAATCACGTTAAATTTGCTTTTCCACAATTTGGTTTAATTCCTCCACAGTCCACATAATACAGAATATCATGTAAACCGAAGTTTTCGGACAATATTGACATTTTACAAATGCTTAGCATGATTGAAATTAAATCGTATTAAAACCGATAATTTTTTTTTAATAAATAGTAGGAATAAAAGCAAATTGCTCGTAAAGAACTGTAAAATAGAACACATTAAAAAAACACGCATTGAAAGCCGAAATAACCAAAGAAATCGCAAAATGCAAGAATTAAAACAATAAAGTTACGTCCTCTAAAACAACAAATTGTCATCGGCATGGGATTCTCTCAATCACGGTATTTTGATTTAGAACATTGTCGCAGATGGTGTTAAGTGAACCTCATTAGTTGAGATTCTTTAACTAGAAGTCGTTTTACGTTTGTCACTTCGATTCCCCTCGAAAAATACAGTTTCTTTATCCCGATTTTCGCCGAGAACCAATATTATTGTATCTCCATAATGCATGATTTTTCATTTTCACCCCAAAAAATCGATTTTGATCTTTGATGGTCATACATTACCGGGAAAATATTTTTAAAAATATCTCAACCCTGGAACATAATTATATAAATTTTTAAAACAATGGCATTGCTATAGCATTAAGGACGATGCATTGAATTTGGCGATATTGTATCCTTTTAACTGTTTGCCTTTTAAAATCAATTTTCTTTAAATAGTTAAAATTTTCCATTCTAAAACATCAATAGCTTCCAATAGACGACAAATAGATAAGCAGCAGAATATCAACAATAGTTTAAAGTCATTAAATTGGATTAAAGTGTATGCTGGCAAGTGGCAACATTATTCAATAGAGGCAGGGATTCGAAAGTTACTTTTAAAAAGTAACTCTGTTAAAGTTTCAGTTACTTAATATAAAATTGACTAGTTGCAGTTACTTAGTACGAAAAGTAACTAGTTACAGTTACTAAAGCAGCACAGTTACTTTCAGTAATTTCAAGTTATAAGAAAAATTGAAATGTAGCCCTCTTACCGTTTTTCAAAGAAATAGGGACAATCGGAAAAAAGTTAAGAACGAAAATTCAACGTTACTAAAAGTTAAATTTTAAATAATTACATTTTAACCGAACACTCAACTCTGCCGAAAATATTCGTGAAGAGCGGCGTGAGAAGTAACGGGAAAGTAACGAAGTTACAGTGGAGCCTCGATTATCCGGCCCTCTTTTATCCGGAACTCACTGTTAACCGGCCATCTCTAAGTCCAACATAAGAAAAAACATTGTCCAACAAGATAATTTTCAGTTGTTCACAAAAGAAACCAGTCTCAGAAATCTACGTCGATTCTAAAGTGTGGAATCTCTAGTGATTCTGAAATCGGGAAGTTACGGCGTTTAGGAAATTGGGAAATTCAGAATTGGAGGTCCGCGGAGCTCCTCTGTACTATGAGTTTTACTATTGAATAAACATTCTTTATTTTCCAAAATTTTCGATTATCTGACCTACCTCCGATCTCAATTATATCAGATAATCGAGGTTCTGCTGTATTTGTTTCATCGTTACCGCTAAAATAACTAAGTTACAGTTACTGAAAATCTAACGTCGTTACCTTAAACAAAAGTAACTGTTACAAGTAACGCGTTACTCCTACGCTTGCTAGAGGGTTATACCCCACGAAAAATACAGTTTCTTTGTCCCCGAGTACCACCCTTTGTGAGTCGGGGTTGTTTACTCCTGTTTATGGGACATCTGGCACCGCCAAGTGAAGCAAGTTCCTTTACACAAACACTTGAATGGTTGGTCTTTTAGTTTGGGAATAACACTGGTCAACAATAACAAAAATGGTTTTTCAAAAGCTTTTTTAAGGCTAATTAATTATTAGTAGGGGCTAATGGGACGCAGGGCTAATAGGACAGAGAAATATATACTTTTTTACAAATATTTCTACACTACAACATTGTAACAGTCACAGACTTCACATTTTAACAACCAAAAATCAGTCATTAAAAGCATGTGTTGGAGTGGAGAGGAGAATTGTTGTTTTGGAGAATGTAAGTTAAAAGGGTACCTTTTTTTACACTTTTAAATTATTAAATAAAAACTTGTCATGAATTAAACTATAGTTTTAGGTAGAAGACATATCTTAGATTAAGATATTATCTGTCAAAAAATGTGGGGAAATGCACGTGGTCCTGTGTTGGATCATTTATAAACACTGTGGGGTCTAATGGGACAGAAACTGTGGGGTCAAATGGGACATGAAAAACCTAGCTTTGTATGCTTAACTTGAATAATCTATATAAATCTCTAGTATCTTATTCACTCAAGTCGCCTAAAACTTTTTAAAACTTTAATTTTAAACTTTTTGAACAGTTTTCGTCGTATAATAAGTGAAAGTTCAAGTAGCTTTATTGAAGACATATATTTTTACCTGCAATTTCATTAATTACATCTGATCAGAGCTTGGTGAAGATAAATGATTTGTTGTTGGTAAAATTTGCCAGCAAGCAAACTATTCTTTATTACTTTGGGTTGATTTCTGAAATAGAAAGCGATGAACTCCGGGTAAGCTAATTAAAGATAAAGACGGTCTTTTTAAATTCACTTACCCTGAAACACAGGACAACTTTGGAATAAATTTTAGAAGATTTAGTTGCAAAACTACCCTTTCCAGTGATTCAACAAAAATTATGGGAGCATCTTCAATTTTGAGTTTTAACTTTGATATTTCACCTTTCAATGGGAAATAATTGTTTTTAAAAATAAAATGTCATTATGTATACATTATTAAATGGTGTTTTCTTTAAAATTTTATTTTCAGGTGATTTTCTGATTCCTTTTCTATTTTTTGAAACTTTAATTAAGGCAACATTTACCATAAATCTCATGTCCCATTAGCCCTGCACCCTGTCCCATTAGACCCCACATATGGGGCTAATGGGACATTTACATGTTTGTTTAAAATGCTCAGTAACTAAAATATGGTAATATTTTACCATCTGTCGAATGACTTTTTAAGTAAAAGAGTGTTCAGTTTATGACCGCGCGTGTAATTTTTTTTGTATTTTTGCTGAATTACAGAGGTTTAAAAAATGTGTCCCTTTAGCCCCCACTCTCCCCTATTTATATCGATTATTATGATTATTATTTAAATGGATTGTTACGATTATTATTTCGATTGATTATTACGATTATTATTTAAATTGATTGTTATGATTATTATAATCTTACGACCTGGCGTCCCCATTTGGGGACATTTTTTAAAACCTCCCCACAAACAATTAACATGTTAATTAGTTCCGAAATTGACCTGGTCCGATAGAAGAAGATCCAAATATCATTTTTCAGCCTTTGATTACAGGTATCAGTCATTTATTTCTATAAAAAATGAAGTTGAACGAGGGTCAATACATATTAGAGTTCTTAAAAAAATTAATTTAAACTTTTTTTCAAACTTTTCAAAAATTTCTTTTATTAGCTAATTTTAAAGGCATTTTGCATTAAAAACAACGTTAAAATAAACTGTTAACTACAAATAAGTGATATAGCCTTTTTTGCATTTATAGCACAAAAAACATGTATATTTTTAGAGCTTAATATAAGGCGTGTCTCTCAGTAACAATTAAACATAATTGTTTAAAAAAATTACTTTGTAAAACATACTTTTTAGCATATATTGGTATGAAAAGTATGTTTAGAAGTATGAAAAAAGTATGTTTGCTCGGGTCTTAAGAGGTTATTTATAATGATTATTACGATTATTATTACTATTTATTATTACGATTATTATTTATATTGATTTTTACGATTATTATTCATATTGATAATTATTTATATTATGGTTGTTATAATTTATACTTCATTAACCTAATAAATAATTTGCCATCTCATAGTTATATTGTTTGTGATACTTTTCCAAAGCTAAAATGTGACATTATTTCCCTAATTGTGTAATTGTATTTGATTGTATGTATTTTTTTATGTTCTTTTGATTGTTGTTTCTTTTCCTGCCATGTAAATGTATTTTTTTCTGTATGGCAGTGTAAATAAACGAAAAGAGATAACTCACATTGTTAAATGTAGTTTTATAGCTTCCACACTACGTTTATAATGTAAAAAGTGGAAGCTTTTATAAAGGTTATGTCCGTCACCAACTTTCATGGCCCTAAGTACAGTAGTACAAATTTAGCAATGATAATTAATAATCATTGAATTTTCGATTAAAAATAATTTATTTAATTTTAATTCTTAATCAAATTTAATATAGAGCTAAATCCTGTATTTATTGTTATTACTGTTTTCGGCGCCTTTTTTTTCCCTGTTGAACACAAATGTTGTGCGGAAGCTGTTCTAAGTGACAGTTTCTGTTACAAACCTACTTGGTTTTTGTTGCATATGGTTTTGTCACAATGTGACATTTTGTAAAAAAAAAGTTACATTTACATTTGTAACTTTTTATAGTGTTTAAAACCTTCCGAACTCCTGGACTATTGCACAAATGTATGGTTGTTATCTCTGAGTAAATATTATTTTACCTAGTTATAGTTTACCTAGTTATAGTTTTTTTTAGTAACACAGAATTAGTTTTAATTCTGAAAATATGATTTTAAATTAATTTATAAATGAATAAAGTAAAACATCAATAAAAATTCATTCTTTATTAAAATTATTCTTTAGAAATATATGGGTATTGCTAGAAAACTGGAGCTTGAAATCCGGGTCTATAGTGCTCATTAGGTTAAAACTAATAAAGCGATTTTGAAGAAAGAATAATAATTAGAGTTTAATAAGTCATAATATTTATAGGTAGTTTAAATGCAGTTCTTATTTATATGTTTAGATATTTATTTATAATTATTTCTTAAGTAATATTTTTTTTAAAAAATGCTATCTCAAATTTGGCTGAACTATATCTCAATAGTAATTACAATAACTTTGCGACGAAATATAAGGCAATGAACTAATTATCGGAATATAGGTTGTAAGAAGCTAAAGTTTGAAGAGGAAATAAATGAAAGAAAACAAATAAATTATAGGCATTATTATCGGTAATTCTTTTAAAACTTATTTGAGAACTCTTAAAAGTTTCTTAATAAGTGCTAGGAAGTTTAGTTTTTTTTTATCAAAAAGTTGAAAATAACTTTAATGGGAAAATTAAACCGCAAAAAATAAAAGTTTAATGCTACTGTTAGTTTTGAATTCGTTAATAAAAATATATAGGTTGACGTTATTAGGTTTTGGTGCAATATAATAATAATAATAATAATAATAATAATATATAATAATAATAATAATAATAATAATAATAATAAAATAATAATAATAATAATAATAATAATAATAATAATAATAATAATAATAATAATAATAATAATAATAATAATAATAATAATAATAATAATAATAATAATAATAATAATAATAATAAAACAACAACAACAACAACAACAACAACAATAAAATAAAATAATAATAATAATAATAATAATAATAATAATAATAATAATAATAATAATAATAATAATAATAATAATAATAATAATAATAATAATAATAATAATAATAATAATAATAATAATAATAAATAATAATAATAATAATAATAATAATAATAATAATAATAATAATAATAATAATAATAATAATAATAATAATAATATATTATATTATTATTATTATATTATTATATTATATATTAATTATTATTATTTTAGCATTAAAACAAATAGGTTTGATACTTGTCAGTTAGATCAGCTTCCACTAAAGATTTCTACACTTTTTAATGTTTATAAAAAATAGAGTTTCTATTCTCTAAGTTTTAGATGATATTTTGTCTTATGCGGCGAAATAGTGAAACAGCAATTTAACGGGATTCACGAACAGATGAAAGAAAAGTTTGTGTACAATATTCATTTTAGTAAGGAAAGAAAACATTGCAATGTTTAAAACAAATGTGATTCCAGAAGGACCAACAATGAAAAACATACCACTGAAAGTGTTGTCACTCGCGACGTGAAACATACCCATACATTTAGTTTCTTTTTTTTTTATTTTAATAAAGTTTAAAATATTTGTTAATTTCATTTATAATGAGAAGAATAAAAGGACTAAATTAAAAAATATTATTTGAATTTACTTGGATTCGAAAAGTTTAACTGCATAAAACGCTTTTTTTTAAAATTATAATATTTTTTTAATACTCCAATATCAACAGTTTGTATTACTTTTTTAAAAAATTGTTTTTGAAAGTTTTGTATTTTCATACGAAATGTTAGTAAAAACTAAACAAAAATTAATTATAATGTTATTTAGATAAGTTTTAAATTTTATTTAGCGACTCTTTCTCCCTTTTAATCTAAAACATACACCCAGTCCGAATTTTACATTGAATTTAAGATTGAAATTTAAAATGAATTTCAAAATGAACTTTAACCTGATCTAACAGATTTAAAAATCTTTAAGCTAAGTAGCCATTTAAGTTTATTTTAAAGGGAGCAAAATCGGGGAAAACACGAAATTATAAGAAGTTTTGAAAACGAAAGTTATTTTTCCTTTATAAAAAAATTCTTTTCTCATAAAAAAAATCAAACGACTTTGATATTAAATAAGATTACGATTAAACTCGACATATCGATTACCAGCACTGTTTGTTCAGAGCCAAAATAATACGGAACTAGAAGGAGAGAGAAAATTAAAAGAATAAACTTTTAAAAACTGGAAATATTATTTACTTCCTTTAAGGAAGCAGGCAAAAACATTAAATGATATAACTTTTGGCTCTTTATTTTATCTTATCTATTTGGTTTCTACCTCTTTCGTGTTAAATAAAGGGACCGTATATCATATTCTTGGAACTTAAAAGAATTCTTTTTTAACTGCAACGCAGCTGCTATTGGCAAATTAACTTGTTGGTGTGACAAAGTTTTATTTGAATTTATTTCGAAATAAAAAATATTATTTTGGCATTAGGTATTATTGGGATCGACAGTGGTTTATTTAGAGAAAATTCGGAAAAGGACCATCCGTAAAATTATATGTGTTTAAAAAGAACTCTATACAAAATTCTATTTACAAGTAAAATTTTGAAATGTTTATTATAGAAATTTACAAAATATTCAAAGGTAATTATTTATTTTATGATACACTTCATTTTATGATGCACTTCATTTTATAATGCACTTCATTTTTATAATGCACTTCATTTTATAATGCAGTCCAATTTTATTTATAACTATAAAATTTCATTTATAACTATCAAATTTCATTTATAACTATCAAATTTCAGTTATAACTATCAAATTTCATTTATAACTATCACATTTCATTTATAACTATCAAATTTCATTTATAACTATCGAATTTCACTTATAACTATCAAATTCTCATACACTTTCAATGTTTTTTAATGCAAAACTATTCTTGAAATTAAAAAATTAGGACCCAACAAAAATTTCCTAGGTATGCATTTAGAACTAAGAGAATGAAAACAATACCACTGGAGCTATTGTCACACAAGACGTGAAACATGCACATCATAAAACCAATATTTAATTTCACGTACAAACAGAAAATGTGTTTATTTTGGACCCTGTGAAATAGGGTTACTGTGAACATCTACTCCCATTCTTTCTCTATGAGTATTTCAGTTACAACTTTTCAAATCCAAATAGGAGTTTTAAAAAATAAAGCCAAACTCTAAAGCTTCTTCTATTGTTCATTGCGAAAAAAAATCGTTTTCATTTGGACGTTTTTAATTTTCACTTTTTTCCCAACATCAAATTTTCGTTACAATGTTCAGTGGTTTAAAAAAATCACGTCCTTCTTCTTTTCCAATAGCCTATCTTAAACTATTTGTCTAAAGAATGAAATGATGATTGTAAAAAGAAACTATTCCAACCGATTCTTGCTTTTAGATGTAAGAAACAATGTAAGATTCAATAATGTCAAGATTTTTCTCCACTCGATTCTAATTATATTTCTCAATTCTATTTAACTTTCTTTACAAATGGCATAAGAAATGAAAATATGGAATAGTAAATATGTATAAATAGCAGTTTGTACTTCATAAAATATTTCCAATCATAGGAAATAGTGCATGTCTGCTTCGTTCTCTGTCTTTTACCATGAACGGTACAGATTTGATGTCTACGGAAGACGGGAATTAATCGTAAATTATTTTGTACAGAATTCTGAGAGATTTGCTAGAATGTCCCATCATAAAAGGAATGTGGATAACTAATCTAGCTATGCTGAATACTGGATTGTGTGATGATTTCATACGTGGCATATGCGTATGGTGGTACTAGTTGGTTTCATTCTTTAGACAAATAGTTTAAGATAGGCTATTGGAAAAGAAGAAGGACGTGATTTTTTTAAACCACTGAACATTGTAACGAAAATTTGATATTGGGGAAAAAGTGAAAATTAAAAACGTCCAAATGAAAACGATTTTTTTTCGCAATGAACAATAGAAGAAGCTTTAGAGTTTGGCTTTATTTTTTAAAACTCCTATTTGGATTTGAAAAGTTGTAACTGAAATACTCATAGAGAAAGAATGGGAGTAGATGTTCACAGTAACCCTATTTCACAGGGTCCAAAATAAACACATTTTCTGTTTGTACGTGAAATTAAATATTGGTTTTATGATGTGCATGTTTCACGTCTTGAGTGACAATAGCTCCAGTGGTATTGTTTTCATTCTTAGTTCTAAATGCATACCTAGGAAATTTTTGTAACACCAGAATTCTGAGAGATTTGCTAGAATGTCCTATAAAAGGAATGTGGATAACTAATCTAGCTATGCTGAATACTGGATTGTGTGATGATTTCATACGTGGCATATGCGTATGGTGGTACTAGGGAGGGGCATGTGAGAGGAATGGGGGTTGTTTCACGGAGGATCTGCCAATAGCTCCGCGGTCTTGCTTTCTCGTCTCTCGAGTTTTGGTTGGTTGGTAGAGATAATCAGGTTTGTGTGCTGACCAAGCACACTAACCTGAATATAGGTCTACCAACCAACCAATTTAACCAAAATAAAAGTAATTCGAGAGACAGGAAAACAAGACCGCGGAGCTATTGCCAGATCCTCCGTGGAACAATCCCATAGTGAAGGGAGAGAAACTCCTTTAGAAGATATGAAAGGCGTGTCTCTTCTAACGTTGGATAAAGTTTCTACTGAGTGTCTCAGAAAATTACTGAAACCACAATCCTACTCTCTTTCTAAATTTTCGGATGGAAACCAAAAAATGAGCTTGAAAGTTTTTCTTTTGCAACTTAGATACGTTAAGAACGGCACTTACAAAAGGTAAAAATATACTTAACTTAAAGGAATAGAAATCTTGTTATCTTTAAAGGCGGGAATAAAGTGTGCATTGACTCAAAAATCTCAATTTTTTCAAACATGTCGCTTCACAGCACGTTTTCCCCAGTAAGCTCTTCAATTCTATATAGCACTCGGCAGTATATACAGTTGGTTACTACCCATTAATTTTTTAACCAGTGCTAACTATTATTTAAAACTATATCAGCCTTTACCCTGTACCCGATATACCAACATTAATGATCACGTTTGTTCATGTTAAGCCCCGAACATAGATCCAGCCTCAGTTCGAGACTCCTCCAACACGATTTTTTCTCGGAATAAAAAAAAAAATCGTCTGCTGCAGGTCACTCGAAACTTTCGAACATTTCGGGGCGGACCGAACGATTTTTTTCGCAGAACCTGACAAGTCCAGGAAGTGTTAGTAGGAAGAAGAACATAATAATAAAAAAGGAACTGGCAACGGTGGAAGTAGGGCAGTAGGAGTGAGCGAGGGGGGGATGGAACACCGTTTCTCGTTTTCTCTGCACCTTCCCGAACTGAAGTGAACAGATAATGGATTGAGAGATGGGTTTCTTATATTGTAGATATAAGTTATTTTGTATATATTGATTGAAAACTAAACTGGCCCCCAGTGGCCGATTGAGATAATCGACGAGCCTCTCACCGAGAAGGTTCTTGGTTATGTCCCTGTCGTAGACGTACTATAGACGTATTCGTGCTGGTAGGGAAAATCCCTCTACAAATCACTAGGGTGGCCCGAGTACACTGCTATATATGTGCTTGTTAAATCTGTGGAGTCGAATGTCCCGACGGCGTTAGCTTACTATGTCGCTCGAAGTTCCGTTAGGAGCCCGCTCAGGTGTCGAACTCGTCACTTGACCAGGATTCTAAATTACGAGGCATAATGGGTTGAGATAAAGCTCCTAAAAGAGGCTAGAAATAGACAGCCGGAAACAATTAAATTACTAAACTCAATGGCGCTTGAGCAAATATAGTGGGGCAAGACCTTCTGTGCCCAGTCCAGCTTTCGTGATAAAGGGCTCTGGTGGCGCGAAGCACATAATCATATACTGTTATAGGTGTTCAACCTCAAGCAGAAACCCGAAGGTTTAGTTCCGAAGCATGCTTGGTCCCCATTTTATCAACTCATTTAAGTGATGAAAGGTTGACATATTTTAATAACTAAATGAAAATCTCCTCCTTTGAATTTTTTTGTAAATTGTAAACAAACTTTTATAAAATTGTAAAATTTCTGGGGTTTTTTTCATATCCTAAAGTATAGTTGCTGCCGAAATTGAATGCAGAATGTTAGTTCTTATTCCTAGAGGAAAATGTAGTTAACTTTTTTTTGTACATCAACATTTTAACCGTTAAGCGTTAACCGTTTATTTTAGCCGTTAATTGCATTGTAAAGTTATTTTCTTTGCAGGTTACTTATAATATTTAAAATAAAATACATAATTATATAATATAATAAATAGAACAATTATATAAATGGAATTAAATAAAATATTAAATAATAAAATAAAATACAAACAAGAACTACAGTAGCTCTAAATTTTAATTACTTAAAAAAGCTTTTTAAAATGAATCGTGTTCATTTTCAGGAAAACTGCATTTGAAATCACGCAATTTTACTTCTTAACAATCTGAAGATTAAACTTCCCTTTAAAAATAACTTTAATTGTAAGTACCTGTTCTCATAAATGTATTAAAATCAAGCTTGTATTATGATGGAGTTCCGAGGAAGAAATTACATCAGATGCAGGTAATTTTTTGTTAACGGAACCGGTAATATCCAGATTATAGGACATAGGTTAGTGTGAGAGGACTTGACCGGAGGATTTGCGAGTCTCGTGATGTTACTTCAATGTCCAGGAGGGAGCCCAGTTGGTAAGGCGCTTGCCTTGAATGCGAAAGGTTCCATGTTCAGAAGCGTGCACTGAAAAATAACTGCCGACCTATGTGATTGGCGATGTGTTTGGCGATTTTTTTTATAAACAATTTGTTGAGTTGAATATCGTCGCACTAGAGCTACACGAGAGCAATTGGCGAGGGGCATCGTGCAATCCATCTACACGGGGTATAGGGTACTTGACTAAAAAATTTTATTGGCTTAAAATATTCTTATGCCAAAAATATTAGACCAGTATTTTTTCTTTTTTTTAAATAGCCCATAAAAAGGGGAAAAAAATAATTTTAAAATTAGGACGAAAAATCACTCCCGAAAACGCTTTGTGGCTGTCACGTGGTATCTATGATGTCACTAGTAACTATAAACAAACTTTGAAACAGCATTTTGGAATCTACTTTGAGCAAATTTGAATTATCCGCTTCTGTAAAACCTCCACCCATTATCTATATAATTCTTATTTTAATAGTAAATTAGATTAAAACCAGTTTAATTACAAAAAAAAACATCACACCGGTTTGTTTATACATACTAGTCACGTCAGCCAATCGACGTATTTGTGATCACGTGACGTACCGATGAAAAAAAAGACATTTGAAAATGATTTTTATTAATTAAAGATTTATTTTGCAAAAAAATATATACGTTTGTTATATTTGGGTTCAAACTATAATTCAATTAATATTGGATTGTATTTTAGCGATACTGTCAAGTACCCTATTGTAGGACTTTTTGGCTGCACAAACCGTTTATACTGGAGGGGTACGTATTGGGATGGGGTCGAAAATCCGAAATGGAGATTTGGTGTTTTGTACACGTTTTGGAGGCTGCTGATTCTAAGAAAAGTGGGTTTTGAACATTGGCCAGTATTGGCGGGTTACATTTTTGGCCGCACGGGTCGTTTATGGATCGGCAGTTATTTTGGCAATGCCCGGATCCGATCCTGGGACTTTCGGCATGCAAGGCGAACACCTTAACCGACTAGGCTCCCTAGCAGGGCCGTGTGGTGCTATGATGCAGAGAGGCGGCCGCATCGGCGGCAATTGAGTACGGGCGGCATTTTCGGGTTTGACAAATACACACATTTACGGATTTTTTTAAAACAAATATTTCTAAAAAATTTGCCAAGCGAAAAGAAGCTTTCTGCTTAATTTCATCTAAATAAACAAAATATAAGACAAATAAAGACCATAGTATTGAGCACTTAATAAAGGAAAGATTAAGTTACCCGAAAACTAATTTTAAAAACTTAAATTTAACGTTTTTATTCGGAAATGAATGTTTTAATTTTATTCTCGAAGTTGTCATTAATGGATTAATGAATAAAAAAAGTTGTAATTTATACTATTTTATGACAATTTCTTCACTGATGTACAACAAAAAGTATTATACGAAAAATTGCAAATTGTTGAATGATTGACATTATTTTCATTACGATGCATTATTAGCATTATTTAGCAGTTAAGTAAACATTTTGAAGTTGCCGGAATTAATTTTTATAAAGAGCGGTATTTTAAAAACTGGCATTACATTACATTTTTTTTACCACACGGCCCTGCTCCCTAGCCCCTGGAGAAATGTACGAAACCCCTTCGCGCCACTTTCAGGTATTCCGAACAGGTTTCGATCACGCCCGTACCCGAACTTGGGACCTTTCGCTTGCATGGCAAGCGCCTCACCGACTGGGCTCCTGAGCCCGCTAACATTATGTAATACCAAGACTCCAGCAGTAATTTCAAGAAACTCCACAAAATTCCGTCACTTGCCTCCCTATCCCAGGTGGTTATAAATAACACTGGCTTGACTCACGTGACACAGCACAAACGATATTAACGAGGAGGATTCTATTTTTGACTCCCCCTCCCCCCTCGTGTCGTCTGCCGTAATGAGGAGGGGGTGCTTTCTTTTGGCAACGAGGGTTGGGTTTCCTTTGGATCGTCTGATTTTTTTGTGATTGAAGTGAATGGATGGGTGATTGGATGAAATAGGGGGTTTAGGCATGTTTATTTGAGGGTTTTGCTTCGAAAATTGTGTTAAGATTTTATCCAAGTATGAATAATCAGTTGATATGACGTAGATGCGTATCTCGTGCCTGAGCCTGCAAGTAAGGTGAAGTAAGAATAGGGTACTTAACAGTATCGCTAAAATACCTTCCAATAATATTTAAATTATAGTTTAAACTCAAAAATAACAAATGTATATATATTTTTTGCGAAATAAATCTTTAAATAATTAATTGATGAATTCTATAAAATCTTTTACAGTATTCTAGATATTTCTGTTCCTAAATATATACCACGCAAATCTAAGTATCCACCCTAGTTTACAAAGAGTATTATTGATAATATTAAGCTTAAAAATTACTATCTTAATCGATTTAAGAGGTACAAAAATTCCCTTTACTTTGAACTTTTTAAATCCACAAGACAAATTATTAAGTCTGAAATTCGTTTTGAGCGTAAAAAGTATATTCGTCACATTGAGCAGTCTCTTAGACAAAATCCTAAAACTTTCTGGTCTTACTACCGTAAAAAGAATCCAAATGCCGGTCCTAATCAAATGTTTTTTGATAATAAAGAGCTCACTAATGATTTTGAAGTAGCCGAGTCATTTAGAGAATATTTTTCGAGCGTTTATTCTAATGAAAATGATGATATCTCTAAAATAGATTTTTTGAATGAACAAACAACTTCTCATGATATAATCAAGGTGCACTTCACTACTCATAATGAAATAGAAAATGGTATTAAATCACTTAAGGCTCATAGTTCTGCAGGTCTAGACATGATTCCAGCTTTTATTGTAAAGGGCAATATTGAGAGTTTTATCTATCCGTTACTTATTCTATTTAACCTTTCTTTAAGAATAAATGTTTTTCCTGGTATTTGGAAAACTTCCAAAATTATTCCTGTTTTTAAAAAAGGTAAAAAGTCTGATGTTAGAAAAGAAACTATCGTCCAATCGCGATCATTTCTACTTTTGCTAAAGTCTTTGAAAATATTATTCACAATAATCTATCTGCTTTCACTTATCAGTTGATATCACCAGTTCAACATGGTTTTATTAAAAAACGATCAACTGCAACTAATCTCCTGTCCCTCAATAGTAATATTGCCAATGCCTTAAAACTTAATAAACAACTTGATGTCATTTATACTGACTTTGCTAAAGCGTTTGATGCTGTGAATTTTAACATTTTAATTCATAAATTATTATATATGGGTTTTGATGATAAATTACTTACATGGTTATGTTCTTACCTTACTGATAGATCGATGTATGTTAAATTTAATTCTCTTTTTTCTAATTGTTTTACTAGTACATCTGGAGTACCCCAAGGGTCAACTCTTGGACCCCTGTTATTTCTTTTGTTTATCAATGATATAGCTGTTAACTTTCAATCTTGTCTATTATTCGCTGATGATCTAAAAAATTTTAGGATTGTTTCATCACCTAATGATCTTGTGATTCTTCAGACAGAACTGAACAAACTTGATAAGTGGTGTATTGAAAATAAGCTCTTTCTTAATACAGATAAATGCTTTGTGCTTACGTTTACAAGAAAGTTTGACCCTCATCTTAGTAATTATACATTAAATAATAAAATTATCACAAGAAAGACACACATGAAAGATCTGGGAGTTATTTATGAATCTAGTTTTAGTTTTAATTTACATATTCAG